>JAQFZH010001774.1:0-19408 GCA_034695485.1 Entomobrya nivalis
CTCCAACAGTTATCCCATAACCTGAAATCTAAATATTCAGGGAAAATGCATAATCTGACCTTCGACGAGTACACCCAATTCATAGATGACTACGATCAAATGTCGTCACCATTGTCCTCCTCACAGTTATCGTCGTCCCAGAATAATTATGAACACGATGATGACGACGAGTAGAGTAATTAAATTCAATATTTTGTAATGGAACATTGTCAATAATGTCCATAAAGTAAAAGTATTATTAATTTAAACCAAAAGATCATCTCATGAAAATGAAGTCAGTCAAAAATGTGCATATAATATCGTACTCATCATATCGTCTCTATTTCATGGTGTTCAACTATGTATGTATGTGTGCATGTAAAAAATATTTTATAAATGTCAGTCTAGGACTATAAAATGACGAACTCATATCCCTGAACCTCCGTTTCGTATTTATTATAATAAAGTGAAAGTATGCATAGGTACGTAGGTGTAGGTTTTATTAACAAGTAACTTTTTATGGTGCGATTTTTTAATTTTAAAAGGATAGGTTTTATAACACAAACCAGTGAACTAAGATTTTCATTTTATAATCTTTTATTAAAGCAGTTATGAGGCGAAATGCATTTTGTGACTATAATATTACATGTTTTACCTTTAAAAACATACTCAAATAGATCAATAAATTAAATTAAATTACACAGGTGATCAAAATCGATGCTCTATTTAAAAATCAATAATTGTAAACTATGTACTTATGTAATTACGAAGTAAAATATTCTATTACATTTTCGCTTTCATATGATTACCAAAAGAATTTTAACTTTATATAACTATATGTTACTTGTAGCGATCTCGACTCACTAGATTTACCAAAAATTGGTAATACATACATACTTAGGAATGTAATGTGTAATTGTTAAAAGTCAGTTTGTCTCGTAACATAGCCTGTCAAAATCTGTTACATAAAACATTTAAGTTTTTGATATCTTGGTCGAAAACTCGATATTTATAGTCTTGCAAGGCCGCAAAATTTAGATTAAAATTCCTATTTACATTTAACTTTGTAAAACTGTATCATGTACATTAAATTTAAATACATATTATCTGGATATTCATAGCATGAAAACAATTAAAATCAATAAAAAATAATTAATTGGTCATCTTCTGAAAGGTTTATGATGTGTATTTATACCTTAAATTAATTAATGTAAGGAAGGTACGCTAAATTACCTTCTAGTTAAAATATACTAAGAAATAGATTCTGTAAGTTTGTAATACCATTAGTGTGTATAAACGTAAATATCAAATGGAAAGTGAAAAGTATTAAATATGTATATACATATATATAGACTATATACAATTTACAACTCATGCATAAGATAGCTGAATAAATAAACAAATATATTATTTACTAATTCTTTTGGTTGTTGTGTTTGAAGCAATTTTTCGTGTCTCATAAGTCCTTCCGTCACTTGGCATAGTTGTTTAATTTATTTTCACAAATTCAAATGAACCGTTTATATTTGACTTACGGAAATTCTGGCAAAAGAGTAATGACATCGAATTTAAAGTAATGTAGTATGCTGTTCTATAGCCGTTGCATTTCGCGCAACAGAATTTCGTAATTTAACTAGCTCCGTAATTGTGATCACGTATGCTGAACAACTGGTTATCATCTAAAAATAGAAAACAATTTATTGGTGCAACATTAAATATCATTTTAATTGAAAGTAAAATATATATTTTGTCCAATTTATAGTTATTTGTTGCAATTGATACCCCGAGTACTACAGATCGTTTGTATTTCAAGATGTTGCAAAATTCAAAACGAAATGGTTTGAATGTAACTACGTTCATGAAAATTTCCTTCTGTTGTTAATACAAAAGCAATGGAAGATTAGCATTTTCATTAAACCCAAGTAATAAATTTATAATAACAAATAAGAAGGTACATAATTTTGTTACCTCAATTTTCATCTCTAAAGAAGGTGAATTCATTTTTGAAACAAGCCTTAAAACATCATTTTCCTCGTTCAACATTTTCTCTGCTATTTTAGTGAAAGTTAAGAACACAAGCAATTGCAATAGCCACACTTGCATAATAGTTACGACAAGAAATAACGGCATTTCTCCCTTTATGTAATAAAGAATCATCATCCACGTTGTTATGGTCCCCGTAAAGAAGAAACCTAAGAAAATAACTTGAGAAAGTCCAACTGCGTTGCTTAACAACCAAATTATTCTCCTGAGATGATAAACTAGCTTAATTATCTTTTTAGGTGTTGGGTGGTGCGAAACGTTCTGAAAAACCATCTTATCTTCAAATTCTAAGTCTAAAATTGGTTCTAAAGCTGATCTAAGTTGTCGAAAAGCTTCTATAATAACTTGCATCATAATCACTAGTCGAACTTGGTCCAAGCTAATATACAACATGGAGAATGGTCCATAAAATATATAAACCCAAGCTTGTTCTATGTCTAATCTGTCACATTTGCCATATAAATTAAGTGCACATTTACGCAAAACGAAAAATTCCCATGGACTAAACCCTAAGTAAATGGCTAAACAGAATCTGACCAGCCATTTTGACATGTGATCTATTCGACTAAAGTCCACAACAGACTGAAGTAATTGCTTCTCTCTTGTGTTGTCATAATTGCGAAAAACTTGAGAAAATTTTCTGGAATAAGAATTCCATTGCTGAAAATATTTAATTAATTTAGGTGATGATATGAAATTAGCAGTTGTCATGCCAGCCGACGTGCAACAATATAGAAGTGGGTAAACTGACATAACGACTTTTACTGCAGCAGATGATTCTCTGTGAACGAACCAAAATTATATTTATACAGTCTACTTAGATCATATTATAGTCAACTTTAAGTAAACAGGTCAACCAGAAACAGATCCTACACTTACGATCCCAACGCCTCGAACATCCGCTGTAGTTGATAGTCTCCACAAAATATTCTGCGACAAATTAGTAAACTTCCAGATGCATACAGAAGCTGTGCTAAAAACGTGATCAACGTAAGTCGCGAAACCCATTTAAAATGGAAAGTATAGTACATCACATCTCCATTGGAATCCGTTATTACTTCTATTTGCAGTGGATTGTTTAAAATAAAACTAAAATATTTCAGGAGTCGATAAAATGCTTTTGTTGAGTTACACAAGCTGGGTGAAAAAGTTATATTTTCTTCTAATTGGTTTCTATGTGACATTTTGTCCTGACCAGTATCCCCTTCAAAGCAATTAATATCCTGGTTTTGAACCACCATATCAAATACTAAGTTAACCAATCCAATGAACTCAAGTCAGAAGTCAACATACAAACATATTATTATTGATTTCCCTTCATAAAGCCTCTTACAAACAATGCTAATAATTTATCGCTGATTGTGTCATTGTCGATTGTAGTTCGAATTTTAATGTGTGTATAACGCAAATAAAAACAAAAAGCTTCTTTTGCATTTGCGTTATAAGTACAAAACGGGGAAAATACACAGGCGTGTCTCAAGTACTAATCAAACAAGCCTTGAACTCGAAACCTTTACATAGAACAAACAATTTCAACAAACAAAGTTCAAAAACAATTGCTGAAATTGATTTAGTGCTACATAATGTTTTCTCTTAAAGTTAGGAAGCTATACATGTCAAAAGGTAAACTATGACCGATAAGATACATATGTACACTTTTTAGCTTTGTTATTGTGTTTTTGAGAGGACGCATTTAAAAGGACGAAATGGCTACTTATCACTTAACCTGGGCGAATCAGAAACAATTATTTAACCTGTGTTTGTTTTTTTGTAAATACCATGGAATTCAATAGCCGTAACATGAAAATGTCAGAATGGTCATGCTCCAAATGCATGACCAAGTTTATATAAAGCCAAAGTCAATTAACTATATTCCTCGATTACAATGTGAAATTGCTAAAATGAAGAGCACCGGGTGTGAATGAAGAAATGACATCATTGCCAGAAACATCAGCTAGCTGAAGAATTGCAATTACATAAGTTGTGCAATTGCTAATTGTCTACAAACAATAAGGAAACAATACTTCAATTGCAAGACAATTAATTTAAGAAATATTATACATCAAAGCATAAAAATATGTGCAACAATATGGATGTTTTTACATTACCGTTAGAAAAAGAGCACGTTGAAATCCAATCACATTACAAAATGTAAATTCTACTGGATGGGATTTTACAAGACCAACAAACATTTCGCGCTGAAAAATACATAACCCATAAATTTTACACTAATTAAAAAAATACTTATTTATATTTTTATGACAAATAAACTATTTTTACCTCGATATGCCCGTAAATGGAATTCACTCGTTTTTCAATCACAGCATCAATAACGTTCTTTTCCTCTTCATTCAGTTTTTCTAGAATTCCTACATGATGTAAATAGGCCAATACCTGAACTGTCAAACACATCGTTGTGGTGAAAATTGTCGCTTTGGGAATTTCTCCACGCATCAAACTCAGCAACATTATCCAATTTGTAATAGCAGATGAGAAAAAGAAACCACACAAAACTAGCTGAGGTGGCCCTCCCATGGCGTCCAAGAGTTTACATTGTTTCCTCAGTAAATATACCAATCTCACAATCTGCTTCAAATTTTTCAAAGTTTGCCCTGTCAAGTAACATTGGCGTTCTTCCAAGATAATAGCGGTTTTTATTTGACTCATTGCCTCAGCCGCTACTTGTAGGAATATCATTAAATTCAACAAGATTAAAGTTGCTATAATGAGGGTTATGGGACCAAAAAATGCTGCAATGATGGAAGCTTGTAAATCTGCCAACGTGCAAGTTCCAAAGTTAAAGAAGCAGTTTGAGACAACCCAAACGAAACCAATAGAGGTACCAATTAGACAACTCATGACAATTTTCAAATGATGGCTTGTGCTAGCTTCTAAATTTGAAAAGTCCATAATGTGTAGGTATTTTGGAAATACTGTTGAAAAAATGTAGATATAATCCTTCCATCCCTGTATAAACTTCACCAGCTTTGGAGAAGTGAATGAAGTTGTTAGAATTAACCCACTTCCAGTAGTAAAGAATTGTATACAATATGCGGTCATCATTATCTCGGCTAGTTGAGACGTCGTGCTGAAAGTTTAAAAACTTGATATAACACATTTTTTAAATCGAAATGTTTTATTCCTTTTATAACTCACCCATCACCTCCAGTAACTGCCATAAAACTACTCATTTTTGCACGTCCAGATACTAAAAGAAAGTTTCCAAGGCAAGCTCCTGATAAGTACGCAAGTTGTATCAGGAAAGTGAACAACGATGGCCATGACAACCAATGAAGGTGAAATTCATAGTGGAAAACTGCAGAAGAACTTCGTGAATGGTTTTGGTAACTTTCTTCGTCATAGATTTTTACTACATTTAAAGGATTTGAGCCCACAAATCGAAGGAAGTATAGGGATTTGTAAAATATTTTTGTTAAAATGGAGAGCTGTATATGTTGATTAATCAGAAGACTGGGGTGGTGGCTCTTCCTAAAAGATGCAAAATGATTGAGATTTGGGCTACTTGCAAAAAGAAAGCTATTTTTGTGGGATGAAATTTCCATGTCTGACAAATTTTGACAAGGTTGTCCCAGTCGAATTGAGAAATGCTATTTTTCTAACAGTGCCTCTTTTATATGTTTTAGTTTTGGATAAAATAGCTTTTGTTATGTTCTACACGTGTATTTGTAATAAGCAAGTATTATAGGCTTGACTATTATTTTATCGGCTATATATTAAACCGGACAATTCATGAATAATCAAATGGTATCAGCTCAGCTCCATGGGGAAAGTGGGAATATGTTGTGTCAATTAGCTCATATTTTTTTAGATATTATTCATCGGAGAAAAATTGAAAAATGGAATTTCACCATTTGTTTGCTGGGTTGTGCTGATCTTCTTTTAATATAAATCATTTGTTAATGTTCGCATACATTATACATTAATATTAATACACAGTTCATTTATTATACAAATTCAAATATCATTTACACGCTTTTGTTGAATACTGTACCATTCTACCATTATCAAATTTATTACCTGTTTTAATACAAATATATAAATAGATGTCATTTTGCTTGTTTTCTTGAGATACGTTTCATTCTCGAATGTGGGTGTAACTAGATGATTAATCATGGTGATAATGGCGTCCGAGGTGTAAAACCCAGCTATGTACATCAGGTTAGTTACAAACATATTATTAACACACTGGCGTCTATGTCTAGTTTTGATCCTCGTGTTTGACAAAATAATCAATAGTACTATTAGGTAGCACATAGCCGCCGTTATTATGTCCTTTTATTATGCAATGAGTGATGATAGTTTGTTCTTTGGCAACGATACTATCAGCAACAGACAAGTTATTTCATGACAAACTATGTTGTTGAGTCAATTACGTTTAGTTTAAGAACAACTATATTCTAAACTTAACATAAATAAAATTTAGTACTTATTAAAGAAGTCGTCGATATTTATTCGTTTCTTTGGTAAACCTAATTCTTGTAACATGGAAGATATCGTTTAAATGATAACATGGAGACATGCATGAGAATTAGTTTGCAATGCCAACTTTGCATAACGTATATGTAGTATCTGATGAAGAGCACACTAATAAACAAGGATTGTATTTGTATGTATGTAAATTATTAATCTCTGTTGATAATAAAGTCCAAACCACTACCGTACGCACACACACCTATTACAATCGTATTCAGAATTACACTCCCTAACTAAATTACTCTGTTATTGTCATCTTGGAGAAAATGATACCGAACGCTAACTTAAACGTTCTAAGTTCCCTTCTTAACTTTGGGGAATGGACGGGTTCAATACCATTTAAGCTAAAGGTTAATTGGCGAAAAAAACAAGTTGACGCTTCGGTCACCTCTAAAAACAGTAAAATATACCGGGCTTGGGAATTTCTGGGAGTTTTTACTACAATGATTTCTGTCCTGGAAACTTATTATGCCGTATTCAAAGGTGTAGCTGGTGGGAAAGGTTTGATGATCGTGGCATTTCACGGTTTCGTTGGGATTTTGAGTTTAGCTCATTTAATGAATCTTCGACCATTCCTCCGCTATCGACATGAATGGTGTCAGTTGCTAAATAATTTATGGAAGTTTGGGAACGAACAGAAAATGCGTAAGTACTTTTATAACTTTCCATGTATTTATTTAAGTTATACATGGAATAACGTGAAATTTGGATTTGGCTTCAGGTTTCCAAGTCAGTCCAAATGAGTTCCGGAGAGACGAACGAATTATTACTATTCTTGTTTACCTTTGGCTATTTTGTCCGTCGGTTCCGCCAATTGTAATTCCTATAGTGAACGCAATTTTACCCGGAATTTACGGTGGGACTATTTATGTCCTTTGCCAAGGAAACTATACCACTTCAGTTTGTAACACGATTTATTTTCGCATCTTGTTAACTTCCGTATATGCCGTAAATGCAGTTGCCACAGCAATATCTGGTTTAGTGATTGGAACGTTAGCTCTTATTACTCTTTACAGCATCCATATAAACCTCTCAATTATTCAGTCACGTTCAAAATGCAATGGGGAACGGAAATTAGAGTTTTTTGATCGTGTGGAACTGGCCATGGCTTATCGTCAACTGCAAATTATTATTGGACTATGCGATAACTGTTATCAACAATATAGTTGGCCAAATATTCAATTCATGGGGACTTCCATTGTAATTTCTGTTTTATACTCTGTCCTAATGTTTTACAAAACATACCCTGCTAATATTTTGCTAATGATGGTAAGCACCTGTACCATTACAGCAATTTTTATATTTTCCATTTTTGATTATGGAAGTCGACCCTATGTCGCATCAAGCAAGTTTCTCGCACGGTGTACCAAACAGTGGAAGTTGTATCCATGGACTCGAGCCTTCTTCCGAAGTTGTCGACCCATTTATTTTAAAATAGGTCACTTTCATAGGATGGATCGTGAAAGAGGCCCATCACTAATACGATTTTGTTTACAACGAACATTTTTTCTGATGGTGCAATCAAAGAATCATGGAGCTAACCATTAATAAAGCCAGCATCACATCAACATTACCATAAAATATTTATTTAATATCTTAACAAGTCGCTACACATCAATACAGAGTCTACAGTATTCATGATAATTGTTGTAAACATTGCTGTCTTCGTTTCCCCCAGGAGGTATCCTCCTCCATTCATGTAGAATGCCACAGGTTGAAGGGTTCTCAGTAACCTTGAATTAAATTTTCTGCTACCTGTTCTACAATTATATACATTTAGTTTCCAATCCCGTATCAACTGCAAACTTACTTCAGCAGAATATGCCGCACATGGCATTGCAATAGCAATGATGATTATAGCGAGAACTGCTATGACAGGATTCATCCAGTAGAGTATAGGTGAAAGTACCCTCCATCCAGTGAATGTTCCTGTCAATGACATGATAGCAATCATTACACCCCCTTCCACTGCAAAAAATAACATGAGAGCTGCCGGTCTCATACTTTTCACGTGAATGGAGTAGAGTAGTTGATATTCTTGGACTGCCCCAGTTATGTCCCCTTTATCTGAAATGTGCTTTACTCTTTTTAACAAATTTACCGTTACGTCTGCAACGACTACTAGAAGTACAAAAACCACAGCGACCGTTCTAGTAGCTTCTCTGGCGCAATTTATGGATACTAGCCCTGAGAAGAGACGTAGTGGAAAGCTCACCCAAATGGGATATTGGTCAAGGCCATTTAGAAACATATTTATAGCTAGCGACATAGCTTCATTAGGTGATATAATCGGCGCAGGTAGGTAAACAATTGGAATTACTGTAAACCAATGCACTGCAACAACCAGTATTAGTCCAAGGTAATCGATATTTAGATCACCCCGCTGGAGCTCCTTTCTTTTTAAGAATTTCGATATTTCCAATTTTACCAATTTCAACAAGCTATTCGATTGATTTGTATGTTTCCCGTTCCCAAACTGACGCTCATTCAATTCAAAAAGTAGGTTTAAATAATCCACAATTTCCTCTCTGTTGCAAAGCGACGAATAATTTATAGTGTTGCAAAGAAAACAGGGTCCGCACATTAAGAAAACGAAGAATATTTGATCGACTGTAACCGAATGTTTGAAGAAAATGCCCTTATAAACCAATACGTAGATTGTTGCAGCAGGCCACAGGAACAAGCAGACAAAGCCCCAGGAAAAGTAAAATGGGTGTAATGACTTCTCGCTTGGATAAGTAAACCTTTTCTTTGTGTGTGCATAAATGATTGGATATTGGGGAAAGTAAAATAAATTAGAATAAAATTGGTTTAGTTGAAGGGCTTTAAGGCAAAGGGCACTCATTTTTGAATTGGATAAATTTGCAAATATGTTCTTAAAGCCTAACGTAGGTTGAAGACTTAGCCAACTATTGTCAAAATACGATGCGCTATAGCAATGATAAAAAATGGAATACTGTTGTGTTTTAGAAAAAATAGAAAATAAAAGAGAAAAACATGTTTTCACTACAAATATACATATAAATAGACATATACACATAATATATGGATATTATGTGCCAAAAATTCAATTTCAGGTCAAAAAATTATGTTATTTCTGATAAAATCATGTAATTGTATTTTGAATGCGACTAAAAAACCAAAAATCTCCATATCAGATATTTAGTGTTCGATTTCTGTGAAGTTGAGAGGTTAAGACAGCTTTTACATTTTTAATGAGGCTAAAACTATGCAAGAAATATAATCGATGGTCTGGTTAGCGCAATTGTATATCATTGGTTTTGTCAATATTTTTAGACAAGCCTTGTTATTCTTTTCGACTGATTTAAAATAAATTTAAAAATAAGATTTTAACGTGATGATAAAAGGACTTCCTTGAATAAACTATTTAAACTGGTCACTGGAAATACATATACATGTTTTTCGGGTATATTTGATTTATTTGAGATCAAGGAATTTTAAACTTTAATTCGGAAAGTATCCTGTTTGAACCCATTCCTGGTATATCATGTTAGTCATGCATATTTATGCGAACTAAAAAACTTGGTTAGGTACTAAAATCATTTGTATTTATAGATTTTTAAAACCTAATGTTGGTCGCTATTATTATTATACACTAGTATTTTTTAATAGTACCAAAACCTAAAACGGTCTCATGTCCCAAAATTCTAATTTTTAAACCCTGGTACATCATGAGGTACCGAGTTGAATCATTTTAGGCCAACCGAATTATCCATCCAAAATTAACGTATTTTTAATATATTGAAATTTCACCAAGCCATAATGTGTTTGATAGAAAAGCTTAAACGATTCTCGATCGAACATAAAGATTTAAAAAAAATACGAAAAAATCAAAAGCATAAATGTCTTCATTATGTATCTTCATTTGTGACATAGCAATTAATATTATCAAAATTATATCAGTCACTAGTTTAACAGCAGCCAATTAATATTATCAAAATTATATCAGTCACTAGTTTAACAGCAGCCAATTAAATCAACAATATCACAAGTTTTCACTTATATGATGATAATTTGAAATATCGTGCCCTTATCAATACTTTTACATGAAAGATTATACAAATGTACAAATATATTTTGATGATAATAAGGATACATAACATTATTTTAATATTTCCTTGTATAACAAAATGTAAAATGTAAACGTTCTTGTCGAAACAAAATGTTTGTCAACATATCTATAATACGTTTTCTCCACTGGCATTGCGAGTTATGTTATAAATGTCATGCCAAAATGAACCCTCCTCCAACACGTACACATAAATCACGTGAAACCGTTCTCTGATAACTTTACAAGTACAATTTCTGCAAATTACGTCGTAGAATGGGCTAGTAATGAATAAATATTTTAAGCTTACATGAGAACAAATCAAAAATGCTAGTTGGATGATATGTTAAGACAATAGATAAGAAAGGTTGTCAAATCAATATCGTAGTTGCCATTTTTATATTTTATACGTGCTACACCCTATTTTTGACTAACCAGCTTATATTCATAATTTGAATTGATAACATTGAAATCGCTGTCAAAATGCTCTCTCGGGATATTATAAATGTCATTTATCATGAGCTAAACGTGGGAGAATTCTTCGGGTTTGTTCCTTTTATGCTAAGTACGAAAGTCAGCAGAAACTCCTTGCTTGCCGTGAAGTCCAAGAAATCTCCCAAAATTACACAAAGATGGGAGATTTTCAGTATACTTTTAGGAGTATTAACCATTATACAAATCCGCAACGCAGTTGGAAAATTGAAAGGAAATAATGCAGATTCTTCGAGAATATGGGACCTCATTGTGATTGCTTTCCATGGTTACATCCTAATTCTAACAGTAGCAAATTCATTTAATTTACGGGCTTTTGGCAAACATCCAACTGAATGGAAGCATCTTTTAAATAATCTGTGGCAGTTCAGTCAGATACAGAAACGACGTAAATACTTCATTATTTAAAATATAGCACTTTCATTCAGTATGTTTATATCAATATGCAATAGAACATCATATTTGTACTTCTCTTTTAAAATTTTTATTTTTTTATTTTTAGGTTTTCAAGTCAAACGAATCGAGTTTTGGAAACAAGAAAGGATAATTTACTATTTATTAATTGCTTGCATAGGTGCACCACCTGCTGCATCAACTATGATACCCTTAGTTACCATTTTATTTCCGTCTGTGAATTTGTTTCTAATGGAAATTTGTGCCTCAATAATTCGCTGTGAATCCATATATTTCTCCTTGGCAATATCTATATTTTACGTTATTGCTGCCATTCCTTTGGGCATGTCAGGTTTAATAATTTGTACACTTGCTTTGATATCGTTGCATTGTATCCATGTAAACCTTCTAATTCTTATAAAAAGAGTGAAACAGAATGGATCTAATATGAATGATTTCCAAAGGAGACAAATTTGCTTAGCCTATAGTCAAATCAAAGTACTTGTCGGGCTTTTTGATCAATGCTTCCAGCAGTACGTGTGGACGAATTTTCAATTCACTTGCTCTGCAATAATTATTTCAATGATGTACTCAACTATTGTACTTGGGACTAAGCTTCAGCCTGATATGCTGGCTGTGATGGTAATAATTATGTGTATTTCGACTTTCTGCATTTTTTCTATCTTGGATTATGGCAGTAGACCGCTTTTAGATAGTTCAAAGTTTCTGATAAAGACTAAAATATGGAGACGGTATCCATGGGAACGTAGATTTTTAAAAAGTTGTTCACCAGTCTGCTTTAGAGTTGGCCAGTTTCATAAAATGGATCGGGCTCGTGGCCCATCAACGTTGCGATTTTGTTTACAAAGGACATTTTTCCTTGTTGTGCAGTCATCCCATGTTACAATGGTAACAATTTGATAGGTAGTTTAAATTTTAACAAGTATTTTAATATATTTTTACCGTTTAATTTGAAAAAGAAACATTTCAAACAACTTGATTTCATTGTACATTGTATAGTGATTTGAAACTTTAAGGTAAATATTAAAATTTACACTACATTAAATGGACTAATTATAAAATGTTGTGTGGCGTGTTCTTTGACGGTGTTTAAATAGCAAACGAACAAGAATCCAGATTAAGTAAATCAAATGTTGTCAGAGGCCGATAACTAAGAAATATACCTATATAAATTACATTGTATTATGATTATGTATAACCTTGTAGAAATGTATTTGATAAAACCAACATATCTGTTTCTGTACATTCAATAAAATTAATATGTACATACATACATTCGTATATATGTAGGTAGGTATGCGTACCTACTCTATTTTAACTTGACACGTTCCGTTGAACTTCGAATAAAAGAGTTGATTTTAGTTTTATTATGGCTTACGCTTTTATTGCTTTCACGCATATCAAACAATACTTAATTACAAAACACACAAATTCGCAACTAATCGATTTCAATATACCATCATCAAGTTGCTCCAGACTAAATTTTAATTATATTTGTACAACAGCGATTATATTACGAGTAAATTATTGCAATGTGTGGTATTCAGCTACTTTTGCAGGGACCAGCAACAAATATAGTCATGATTTCTAAGAGAACTCTTGAAATCCTGCGCGTAGAAATAAACTTCGCTGAAGTGATTGGCACGATACCTTTCAAATTAAAGAATTACAACAATTTTAAAGGAATTCGTGCAATTGATTCTAAAAAATCTAAATTAATTTTTATTACATGGGAAATTATAAGTTCAGCCGTTGCACTTTTGTCTTCCATACAATTTCGATATGCGATTAATTCGAATAAGATTGACTCATATGATATGTGGTCCCTTGTTACAATCGCTTACCATGGATACACTTTTATTGTCAGTGTAGCTAATTCACTAAATCTTCGATCGCTTGCAAAATACAGACATGAATGGGACCATCTTTTAAATAATCTATGGCATTTCGGGAATTTGCAAACGCAACGTAATTTAATAATTAGTTTTTTATTCAAAACTTTTTATTATTATTATTTTATTTTACATCATGCTATCTATCGTTTAATTTTAGGTTTTAAAGTAACACAAGTGGAATACTTACATCAAGAACGAATTTTAAACTTGCTGTTACACTCCTTAATCTTTGGCCCTCCTATTGGCAGCCTATTTATACCATTAGTCCCCCTACTGTTCCCTTCAGTTCACATTTGGCTTGTTCAAATATTTTGTGATGGAAATCAATATAAATTCCCTTGTGACAGCTTTTACTTAAATTTTCCGCTTACCCTTATCTTAGGAATTCATTGTATCGTAATAGCCTCAAGTGGGCTTGTAATATGTACTCTAGCTTTGGTAGCCCTTCATTGTATTCATATCAACATGCTAATTATTTTGAAACGAATGAAACTATGCGTTATTACCATGAACTCATTTCAAAGGCAAGAAATATATAAGGCATATCGTCAACTTCAAATTTTAGTTAGTCTTTGTGATCAATGCTTCCAAAAATACCTTTGGACAAATTTTCAGTTTATTTGTGCTGTTTTAGTAATTTCTATGATGTATTCAACTATATTAGTCGGGAGTTTGATGCCAAGAAATGTGTTTGTGTTAATGGTAACCGTTATGTGTGCGTCGACTCTTTGTGTTTTTACAAAATTCGATTTTGGGAGCAGGCCTTATATGTATTCGACTCAATTTTTGGTGAAATGTAAGCAATGGCGAAAATACCCATTAACAAGGAAATATTTCCGTGGTTGTCCTCCAATTTATTTAAGAGTTGGCCAATTTCATAAAATGGATCGAGGAAGGGGTCCAGCTACGATTAGGTTTTGTTTGCAGAGAACGTTTTTCCTTATTGTTCAGTCAAAGTAATGAAATAACTGGCAATACAAAAATGTAAGGTAAGTGTTCATATAGGTATTGAGTTTTAAAATAAAGGTCTGAGTAGATTTGTTCAGATATATTATCACTGTAATATAATGACAAACTAAATTATTTATTCGCATGTACATTTTCGTTGCTGCATTACATGACATGTGACATTTTCTTACTAAAGTTATAGACAACATAACTGACAGTTAAGTTTGATAAAATGACATGTATTTTACTGTTACTTGACATTTAACATGCCTATACAGTTACAGTTTATTTTAAGGAAATAGTTTGAGAATTTTGGTAGTTTTCCTGTCCAATGCTGTTTAATTTTATATACATTAAATGCATAATCCAATTACCTATACTTTGTGCGTATTTATATTTCACCGATTATATGTTTCTCGGCATAGCGTATATTACCATTCAACTTCCTCCAGTTTCTTGTTTTTTTATCTCTACTACTCTTTCATCAAAAATCGGACAAGAACTTGTTGATGTGATTATGTAAATTCAGTTTTTGAAGTTTATTATTACTAAAATATTATTTATGATATGAAATGACCAACTAACTTAAAGCTTTGATGTTTAAGAAATTATATACAAATGTTACTCTGTATGTTTTGCAGTTTCTCTGTGATATAGAGCTACATACAGATGAATTCATCTATCCGGTTCTCATTTTCAGTTACATAATCAAGATGGAGTTACATGCAACATTTTTGGTGAAAACATTGGAAATAAATTGTTATTTTGACATTGATTTGACAGGTAATACACGAAACACCAGCCAGATAACACAGCGTCCCCCGTCATAATATGATGTTGCAAAACATGTTTGTTTGCTCAAATCGTATACGAATGATTAGATATGTAAAGCTATTCGAAAGAATAAGCCACGCGAAAATTATATTTTGTTGTAAATGGCTCGGGAATTTATTAACGAATATTTTGTAAAAAATTGCAATTTTTAAGCCTATCATTTAGATTATAGTTTAGATTTAGATTTAGTTATAGTCGCTACTCAAATCAATATTACGATATATTTTGTTGAAGCAATAGCGATACTCATAAAATTTACTACCACGAATTACCAGGGAACTACAAGTTTACAAACTTATTATTATCAAAATAATATAGATTTTCAGGGTTTACAAAACAAGTATATTTTGAGACAAGCTTTTATTTGTAATATTGAAATTTAAATATTTACACGTGTGTAAATTTAACTATTATGCTAATATACACATTAGTAGGGTAGGATACCATGTCCATAATTTCGTTATTAGGGATCCTTACTGACATCAGAGTTTGACGTGCTTTGAAGGAAACAAAGATTATTACAAACTTCTGCCATTTTTTGTGTACTGGTTAAATTTTAGTACACCAGTAAGGAGGGGACGGGCAATCCAGGAAGTAACGCCTACATTATAGGCTGAATACAAATAAACCCGGCAATTACAAACGTACGCAAGTAGCGAAAGTGAAAGCAGTTCAAAATTAAAACTAATTGTATCATATCGAAAACAGCAATCTTAAATAGGAAAGCTTCAATGTAAAACACCATTTGTAACAACAAAAAGCCTTAATTGGTGCAGGTTTAACTAATAATATGAAATGTGCAACTTTTTCGTCCACTGTAATAACTTTTTAATTCACAGCTTATACTACGTGTTGTCCAAATTCTAACGCCTCCAACGCTCAGCCCTGTAATTTCTAACTCCTATCTCGGTCAAATATGATAGAGTATTAATTACATAGAGACAATCACCGTGCCAAGCTTAGTCGAAATTGTTCCCTGGTCATTTCTCGAGTTATCTCAGACAGACCGACTCAATTAAGTTATTAAATATAAATAGCTTTGGCTACGAATTTAAACTTTAAGCGTATCTGTCAGTTATACTGATTGAGTTGACTTGCGTCGTTTACGTTATGTCGATGCTCTATCGCGGTGTTGTTTTTCTGGGTTTCAGTTTGAGGTTCTGACTTTTAATAGTACTCGGAAGTTCCAAGTTGGAACTTGGTGAGTGAACAGTAAAATTCAATAACCTCTAACAAAATGATAACACAAGCTAGTTTGAAGGTGCTCCGATGGTTAATAATGCTTAGCCACTCAATTGGCTTCATACCATTAAAGTATTCCAGTCCCACACGATGTAAGACTTGTAACTGCCCCGCCTATACAATTCGGGGGAGAGCGTGGAAATTAATAGTTTTCTTATCAACAGTGCTTACCCTACTAGAAATTTATCATATTATTTCCAACAGAAAGTTTATGACTACCTGGCATTTAATTTCTGCTGCATTTCATGGTTTCTTTTGTTTTATGAATTTTGCCACAATTTTGAACAGTTGTACATTTAAAATAAATAAATCAGAGGCTTGCGTGTTCATTAATTGGATGCTAAAATTTGGGCGACAACGAAAGAATTGTAAGAATCAAATAACTCCAATTAACTATTTAAGCATTAATTTGAGTTGTTATATTTGTTTTTCACAGGGAAACTTGTTCAAAGGAATTATATTGTTCATCAAAAGCAAGCCAAGAATGCCCTTCATATATTTTTATTTCCATGGGTACTGGGGAATATCTCCTTGGTCATCGTGACCCCTCTCCTGGCACTTGTGTTTCCTTGTATACACGGCTTTTTGGCTAAGCTTTTGTGCAAGACTTCTTGTGAAGGCCCTGGATCAATTTGCAGCCAAATGTACTTCAGAATTTTAACCAGCTTTGTGGACCTAATTATTGTAGTTCCCATGTCAATCGCCTCCTGTACAATAGGAACATTTTGCTTGATTACACTAACTTATATTCACGGCATAGTCAATTCACTAAGGTAACTATTTAAATTTGGATTCACCGTATAAAATCAACTCAAATCGAATTACCATCACAGTTTTCGCTAATTTAATTTTTCCACAGGTCTTTATTGCAACGTCGTTTCGATTCATTTAATAATGCTGAGCGCATGCATTTCGGTATGCTCTACCGCCATCTACAAATCCATGTAATCTTAGCAAACAAATGTCTTCAAGACTTCATGTGGCCAAATATAGAGTACAACGGGTCATTCGTCATAATTTCTCTGCTTTATGCTATCATCATCCTAAAACCTCGCCTACGCTTTCATCTTCTTCTCATCCTAATATTTCTTCTCATCGTTGCCACTCTATTTTGCTTTCTCCTCCTGGATTACGGCAGCCGACCCCTCAAAGTTTCACGTAGAATCCTTCAGCTTTCTAAAGATTGGCGGAGACACCGTTGGTCCAATAAATTTTACAAAAGCTGTACACCAATCGCCTTACTTATCGGTCCCTTTCACAAGGTAGATCGTAAGCGAGCACCGAATCTGATACGGTTTTGCTTGCAAAGAACATTCTATCTTGTTGTTCAAACTAAAGCGTTGCATGCCATTGAATGAATACTATGATACAATACGATACTGTATAAAGTGTCAAATGTTGTCACTATAAAAAGGAGACATTTTTCTTGCACGTCATCATTCGGACATTTCGATCTGTGAGATTGGTTGTTGGAGAAAGCGATCTTGGTGTAATCCATTCCATTCATTATCACTTCACAGATCACTTACATTTGCATAAACATTTTTTTGATCTTAGTCTCATTCCTCTTTTATCTCTTGTCTTGTTCAAATCTTGTTGCTCTGCAAAGAATAATTTTTAACCAAATGGTTTCGATAAACTTTTTATATTTTGAAATGGGTTTCATCTTCCTTTTAATTTTGTTTATTATTTGCTGTAAAATTTATTCCACAGCTTATCCCCTGTTTACATTATTAAAAATAATAAATCGAATTGTTAAAACCACACTAATTTGTATTATACTTGCGCACATGTGGAATACTCTCGGTGAAATAGTTAAGACATTCATAGGAAAGTAATTTTTATTTTCATTGCAAAATAGGGAGTTGAGGGTAGTGGTAGTTTAAAAAGTAGTAGTAACCAAAGTCAAATTACTGATCACTACCTAGGCAAATTTCTATAAATAATGTCATTTAGAATGTTTGCGATTTGCGGGGGGATTTGTGTGGGGTGGATAGTATTAAATGCACGGATCATTAGCGTGATTGTCACAATGCCCCGAAGTCAGTGCAGGCCGTCCACCTGGCTTGTCGCTCATATGGCTGTCATAGCTATTATGGCTAACTATTCGGGTATCATTTTTATGATCGACAAATTTGACTTATTGTCAATCCAACAGTATCTGGGAGTTTGTCAGTTATTTCAATTTATTTTGGGTAGGTTCCCCATTTCAAGTAATAATATTTTAGATAAACCCTAATTTTTTTCCGAAAAAACTAATAAAGATCTACTTTAAACTTGTTCTTAGATTTGACCTTAGCTTTAGTTCCGTTGAATATGATGGCTTTAAATTACGACCGAGTGATGACGTACAGAGGAATGAACCATTCATCGAGGATGATCACTAGACGAGCGGTTTTTGCACAGTGGATTGTTGCGGGTACTGTAAGTTTGCCGTCTGCTTTCTCAGTACAACATGAAATGGAATCGGGATCCGGACAGCTTCAATGTAAACAGGTTAGATATCCGAAACTGTTTATTCAGTTTCGCTAATTTTCACAAATTTCAAAAATGTTTTTGAAGCTTAATGTTTTAGAGTAATTAAAGACAGTAGATATATTTTCATTTATAACGAATTTAAACATTATATTTATGCCATCATTGGATATTCTATAGGTTGCTCTTTACGGCATCAATGCAATTTCAATTACAGGTGAACTAATTCGACTCTTGCTCCTTGATATTTTTGTTGTTGGTTACATCGTGCAAGGTAGGCTTAACGCATGAGCAAAAATTAAGAAAAATTTCAAGTCCAAATTAAAGTTGCCATTTGAACTTGTCACAAGTATGTGTATATAATGTATATACTTTGTTTTGTACTTGTTAACATACATCATGTAGCATTACACAAAATTCAACAGAGGTATCGGTATCTTTACATAAGTCGGGTAAATTGATTTAATATATTAAATACAATTTATTTCTTATACTTGCCATTTTCTTGGCTATAATCATTATA
>JAQFZH010001775.1:0-19407 GCA_034695485.1 Entomobrya nivalis
GCCTACACTTCTACAAGCTGTTGTTATCGTGTGTAAAACTAATATATTTAATGGCCATTTCATTTGTGTAAAATATGTAGACATACTAATAATTATGCACTGCTAAATTGATACATAAAATATAAGAAACGCATATAAAAAAAATATCTAACTCTCCTTCTCTTCTTTCTTTGGCTCGGTTGAGTATCTGGAGAAGGTGGTAATAAAATAGGTAGGTATGCCATGCCATTTGGTCTACTTGTAAATTTAACTGATTTTCTTGCAAGATTGTTTCGAGAATTGGGCAGGGCACGCCTATTTTTTCCCCTGTTAAATGTAAACCAAGAAGAAAGTCATAAAAAATATCGTTTCATTTTGACAGAGAGAGAAAGGGAAGCCATGAATGAATAAATGAAGCATCACATTCACCTCACTTTGCCATACTAACTAACTACCTTGCTTGGATCTTGGATCATGAACAAAACAGCAAAAAAAAAGAGATTTGTATCGATTCCGCCCATCTACTCAACTCACTTTTTTATGCAAACAACTTAAGTCGTTTTACTTTTTTTTCTGCTAAAAAAAATTTAGTTGGATTGCAAGTTGCAAGAAAGAGAGAACGTTCTTAACGATCCCACTAGCATCAACATTCAAAAGGAGAAGAACAAGAGAGTGAAACATAATAGGAAATGATGTGATGTGATGAAGGAGGAAAAAAACCACCATAAAAACTCAACTACTGCCATGCTCCCATGCTCATAATACTAAAACAGCCACTTTTACATGCACACCGAAAACCACAAAAAAAAACGCATGTGCTTTTTCTACTTTTACCCTAAAAATATAAACAGTGTAAAAAAAAGTTACAACGTCAATGACTGTGTTTCCTTTCATTACAACTACTTACATTACATTACGCCACGACCACCACCACCTACTTTACTCCTGTTTCATTCTCAAAAATAAAATGTGACCTTTTTTCCGAGTAAATCAGACGAAGAAACAAAAGCTACCTTTTTCCTTCTTATTTTTGAGAACACACAAAAGAAAATGAATGCAATGCTGAATTGGTAATCACCCAAAAAAATGTGATGACCAAATGACCTGTGAAAACGGAAATGAGGGGCTCATAACGGTTCTTGACATATTGACATATCTTGTCATCTTTTTTGTCTGGACTCCACTCCAGAGTCCACTGGCAGACATTCCAAAACAAAACAAAACTTTTCATTCAGATAAAATCAGGAAACTAATCAATCAGCCAGTCTAAGATAATCCATTTATCGCCTTTTATTATTAATGTAAGAGGAGCGGACCATTTCATTACACAAAAAAACCATTGTTAACCATTTTTATGTTTACCCGCAAAAAAAATTCTTGTAATATTTTTTTTTCCTCTAAGAACCATTCAAGCAAAAGCAAGGCTATATTATTTTCTTATGATTAGTTATCTTGTCTTTAAATCTTTTTGGTACGGGGACCTTCAAGTCGATGATGGAGCCTGCCTAGTTCACAAGCTTGTTAAAGTATCCAAAAACCCTCCTCTCTCTGCTTTACTGACGTGACGTGGTGCTGATGGAATGGGATGGGATATGATCTTGCTGACGAGACCAAGCATGTATGTTATGCACGTTAAGCAATAGTTAGCATGTAATGTACATTAGTAAACAAGAAGACAAAAAATCTTTCCTCTCTCAGCAAGATCCCTTTTTTATGTCCTTCAGATTACTTGTGTGTTTTGTTTCAACAAAATAGATACTCTTCATTGTGTCCACAAAACCGTAACAATTTTGTAGAAACCAACTTGATTCCCTTTTTTGTGTTATGGAGAGAGACAGAGAGGTGGTAAAAAGCATTTTGTGAAAATTATAAATGACAAGGACTACCCATGAAGTTTATATACTTTATTTTCTCTTTTTATCTCTTCTTATCAGCATCTCTCTCTCTCAGTTAGAAATGATGTCCCCTGTCTTATCCCATCATCATCATTTTTAAATGGCTTTTTACGCAAAACTTTTCTTTAGGAAAAAAGGCAGGCTGAGAGAGGGGCAGGCAATGGCAGTGATGATGAAAATGAGTTGTGGTAGTTATAAATTACTTTACATGCTTGTTAATGGTACAACAATTCTCATGCTTAATTTTTATTGCTTTTCTTCACTTCAACAAGAAGAGCTTAAAAGAGAGAGAGGGTAAAACTAAGCAAAAAAATGTAGTCATCAAATCATAAAATATGAAAAACAAAAAAATGCAATAATTAAATGCTCATTTTTTTTCTCTGTTTAATTTTTCTAAAGTTTTCAAATCTCTGGTGGTTTATGATGGCATAATGTAATGATGTACTTTACGTGACATGACATGAGAGCAAACTTTTTTTTTGTACTCCTCCACTCCACCAAACCAATACCACACCTGGACACGATTGGACAGGTGTATAATGTCATAATAAAGTTGAAGATGATGAGAATGAGAAGGATGATGTCGTTTGCTTTGCTTTTAGCAAGCAGCTGCATTTAAATATTACTTGACAAAGTCATTCTTACTTCTTGTATGACTCTGTGGAGGAGGATGATGATGATAATGGTATGATGTGCTGCTGCTGTGAAAAGTACCATGTATACATATTATACCTGACAATCATATTCCCATTCTAATAGACTCACAAGCTAATGTTCATTGTACGCAAAGCCACATGGGATGCAAGATGCAAGAAAAAAAGAAAGATTTTTAACAACTTTATCATCTTCATTTCTTTTTGCTGGACAAAACCATTTACCACCACCACCATCATCACCGCCCATATTATTTAAATAAACTTCTCTAACATTCCACACAGCAGTGCATATATGCATCCTGCATAAAAAAATACATAAAAAATATATCTGTAAATCCTGCACTGCACTGCACGCTGCATTCTTATATTATATTCGCCGTTGCAGTGTCAAAAGCCTTAACATGCCAAGTAATATATTTGTTTATCTTTTCTAATAAACCGAAACATGACAATCGGCAGTTGTTAAAAATGTTGGGTTGGTTATTACCTTAACCAAACCAAACCACAACCTTGTGTATTAAATAGCATGAATGAAACTTCTACCGGAACCAATTTTAATATATATTTTTTTCTTACTACTGCAATTTTTTATTATTGCTAAAAAAATGAATCGATATACAACAGAGATTTGCAAAAAAATACAATTTTTTTTATTACTTAAGAGCTTGCATACATGCATTATAAATGGAGTACTTGTACTCAACCAAAAATAAAAAAAACTCTACAATCGACCTCATTTTTTTTAAAGCATGTGTATGTGCATGTTTAACTTTAAATCACACACACAACTCTTTTTTTACTACTTTAACTTGCATGACATACGTACATGGTAGTATTTTGAGTACATGGTTTGTATTGTGGTAGTAGCCCTCAGTCGTCTACACACCCGTGTCTCGTTCTATTCGCATGCCATGCCAAATTATTAAAAAAGTTAGCTCTCTCTCTCTCTCTTTCAAGTCAAGTGAGTGGTGGTAGTGAGTAAGGTATGTAAACATTTTCATATCGGAACTGCCATCAAAAAAAACATATTGAATTGCAGTATAATAACAGCAGGAGAGCACCTTCTTCTTCCTCAACGGCATTTTTGCCTCGTGTCGCGGTGTAATAATGAATTAAAGTTTTTTGTCAACAAAGACGGTAGACTGGACGTGGACACGGACGGATGGCGAGTTCTACACACACTTTATATATTGTTTGCATGGAAGAAAAGGTGTGTAACATGTATAAAATGTAAAAAGGCTTAATATTTTTTTAACCCTTTTTTTGATGAAAAATATTGAAATATTTTTTTTTAGACTTGTTGGTTAAAAAAATGAATTGATGATTGTGATTATAGTGATTATGATAATGAAACATGACAGTTAGTGACAAAACAGCAAGTGAAAACAGAGAGAGATGAAAAATAAAACATGGATTAACAAGTTTAATCCAAGTTTGTGTTCAAGCTGACGACAATGACAATTTTAATTTTCATCTAAAACATGTTGTGAGGGAACACAGGGAAAATTATTTTCTGCTGTATTTTTTCAACGACAAGCGTGTTTCCATTTTTTTTCTTCGTCTCTAGCTCAACATCATCTCTTATCTTTTTACTCCATTCACCACCATCATCACATCACATCACCATTCCACACTCAAAAGACAAACACTACTAACGTAACAATCTTTTATGTTCGTTTTCAATTTTCAATGTTCATCTCAGAGTCTTCGTTGCAGCAGCAGCAGAAGGACTAGCAGTCAACTTTTTTAGAGTTTTTGTGCTGGTTGGCTTTGACTGTTGAGTTTGTAGAGTGAGATGGAGATGATGTGAGATGTGATGTGCGTGCATTATGCATCTATTTAGTCAACTCCTCAACTCAACTCACTTATCATCATCATCATCGTAGCAGCAGCAGCTTAGCTTATTTAAGTGAGCGTCAACTGTCACAGTAATAAAACTAATAAAAAGCAATGTGAGCCTTCCGGTGATGGTAAAACATGATCATCATCATGATCATCGTGTGCTTGTGCACACACTACACACACATTATTATTATGCATTATCTTTCTCTAATTCATTAATCGGATGTGGACAAGTAGCAGCCATACATGTTCCATCCAAAATATCAAATATGATTTAAGCTCAGAATGGCGGTGGTGAATGAACCAGGTAATTATTATGAAATGGCTTTAAAAGTAAGTCGGTTTTTTATTTCTTTTTTTTTGTCTCGCAAATTGTCATATATTCCATTAGAGAGATGTGTGCAGTACAGACAGACACATATATTTTTTTCATGTCATAATTTTTACACAAGATCCAGACTCTTGTTTGCTCCAAGTATTAAGTATTAACATAAAATGTAAGTTGTGAAGGTAAAGTTTAATGTAGTTTGATGGACTGTGTGTGTGTGAATGAGATACTATACTGGGCTGAGTCTGAGTGAGAGTTGAATGAAAACGGAAAAGTGGGATTTGTACATGCTGCTGTTGTGTTGTATGTGTTCATAATAGCCAACGAAGAACCCAAGTTTGTTTGGGCACTGAAAAGTGGAGATAGTAGATTAGGTAGAGAGATGTGCTCTCAGTTCTCAGTCAGTCAACTTGAGTCATTCCCGTCTTTCCATCAGAAATCAGAAAACAAGCATTAGAGCAGCAGTACTAGCACCTTCCTCCTCCGACTCGACATCGTTGTCGAACAAAAGATACATTTTCTCTCTTGTTGAAATAACAGAGAGACAAGATAGAAAGGGAAAGAGAGATGAGAATTAAAGCAGGTTCCAGGTTTTTTTCTTCAATGACAGCAGCAAAACATCCATAAGCAGTAAAAGGAGGATGACATTAAAAACGGAATGAAAAAGCCATATAAGTGCATGTCAAAATTCAATAAACGAAATTAGATCCTCTCACGTCGACGACGGCACACAGCACACAGTCCACCATACCAAAGAGCTGGAAAGGAAGGAAAGAAGAGAAGCTACTCAAAAAGAGAGAAATCTCTGCTATTCCATCCATCCAAACCTGTCATTTTCCAACTAAACTCAAAAAACCAAGCTTGTTTTTTTTCTTGCTCACTCGTCTCACTTGTCTTGTCATAATGTCAAGTCAAGCCAACCCGTTCCCAATGTCCTGTGCTCTTCTCTTCCTCATCATCATCATCCTTCCCTTTTTCTATGAATGCATCCATTTTTTTGTATTTGTTGTGCCGTTTTATTTTTTTTCCTTGGTTTGTTGTCCCCGTCGTCGTCGTCGGTGCTTTATACATCCTTTCTAGGTGAAACATAAGCAATTGTACGTATCAAACACGAGGACGACGGACAAGAGTCGAGAGAGACATGGATGGAAAATGGAATTAATTCACAAGACAACTTGACTTGCACATTCTTCCTTCCTTCCTCCTCCTCTGTCCTCCTCCACATCCACATCCACCTCATACAAACAACACGTCCAAAACTTCCCTACAAGCCTAATACAGAGAATTTGAAGAGATTAGATGAATGTAAAATGTAGAAATAAAAAAAGGAACCAGAGATTTGATTTTGATTATATAATAATAGGTAGTGTGTCTACATATTCGGTTAACTTGATTTGATTAACATTTCCATATAAAACAACCACCACCACCAGCCCTATCTCAAATACATGATGATATTCTAAAAAGGGGAGAAAAAAAAACTAGTCAGTTGTCTTGTCTTCATTATCATGAGAACAACAACGTGTTATCCAATTCATCTCTAGAGAACTCTTATCTTCCTTTTCCAGCATCAACCATCCACCCACCCACAACATCAAAAAAAATCACATCATTGATTACCATTTTATCATATTGATAATATGCAAATATTTTTTTTGGGTGGAAAATAATGAGAATAAAATAGTGTAGCAGTAAACAAACATAGCTACTTTGCTGAGCACTGCAAAAAAAAAATTAATGCGCCACCACCGCACCGCCACCATCATCATCATCATCACACCAATTGCTCTGGATACGGAGGAAATTGATGGAGGTGGCTTGGCTGTTATTTTTTTTGTTGAATGTGAAATAAGCCATTTTTCTTTCCAGAGTGAAAATTGATACTTGTAAACAAAGTGAGGTGGGTGGGTAACGTATAGTAACACAACGCGGCTTCGTATGAATGACAAGAAAGGAAACTCTTGTAAGCTGAGCTGAGTTGGATAAAAAAAAACGGTGACAATAACAATTTTATTTTTTTGCATGTCATTATTATCCCATTCGTTTTCGATGTTGGAAATGTAAAAGCAAAACTGGTGGCGGCGGTTGTTGGTCTTTTTTCTGTATGTATTGTATTTCCTTGAATTTTTCATGTTTACCCGACAAGTTTATTTTTATACAGGAGAGCAGTTAATCAATTTGCATATATATTAACAAATAGTGTGAAAATGCCTTGAGGAGTAGGTAGAGTACAGTCAACAGAGTAGAGTGAAAAAAGGAAATAGCTAAAAAAATGCATTTTATTTTATCGGTGAAGGAACACTCCAGAGTCGCAGCAGTCCAGAAGACTCCAGAGCGAAGAAGAAAAAAAAACAAGTGTTGTAGCAATATTGGTGATGGTGATAGCTTTAACATGTACATTTTAAATTTCAATCTCAATTCCTGAATTTTTGATACGTAAAAAAAAGACGATGAGATGTCTTGTCAATTTTTTTTACCAAAAAAAAAATATACTATCATCACCAAAGCTTTATTGAAAATTTTCTACCAACAGGGTTTCCTATACATTTTCAATTTTTTTTTTTCAAAAAAAAAAAACGGAACGGAGATGTAGAGGATGTTGAGTGAGTAGAGTATTCTCACATCGACATCATCATCATGTCATTTGAGCAGTTTTTGAAGACTTGTGTCTATAGAGCATAAAATAAAGACATGTACAAAATGTACATTTTAAGATTCCACGCACAGTTTACATTGAAGGCTGTTTTCCTCCAATGAATTACTCCTATTATCATTATTATTATGGTTAAGTTAACTTGAAGTAGAAAAGACTAACTAGACAAGTTAAGTGGAGGTGTGTCTTTAAACTGTATGTTTTTTCTTTGATTGTTTCAACATTGAGAAGAGAGGAGTGTTGAGACGGATGTTGTTGAAATGATCAAGGAAATTGATTTGACTTGACTTTCTCTCTCTCTCTCAGTCTCACTGTATGAGTGTGAGTTTGAGAATGAGAGAGAGATTATAAAACTGACTTGTGGATATTGGATTGAACTGAATTGAATCTCACACTCACTCAATCTGCCTCACTGTTTGTTTTTTTGTTTCGAGGCTTCATAGAGGATTTAAACTATGATTATTGTTATTGCTCCTCTCTTCTTGTTCAGATGACTAAAGTATTTATCAATTGAGACTAGACACCATATACGACTTCAATTTAGTGCAAGACAGCCAGCTAAAGACCTAAAATGAAGTTTCCTGGAAAACAGGTGCTTAGGTAGGTTCAATTCAGATAATCTCTTTAATGCACTCATACTCACTCTCGCTCCATTTATTTTCTAAGATAACACCTTTACCAGTATTTTCTGCAAACATAAGAAGAGTAAATGCTCTTGTTTCTCTTTCATTTCACATCTATTATTTTAAATACTTTTTTTGCACACACACTCGTATCAATATCAGCAGCTTAAATGGAAAAATCAAATCAGCAAACGAAAATAAAAACATCTGAAGTTCCATCCAATCAACAAAAAATAGACTAGTATTGTCAATTGAGAAGGTATTTGAATGAAGCCATTGAAAGGGACAGCATTTCTCATGAGCAATATAGCCAGGTAGGATAAGCGTGAAAAGTTGTAAAGTAAGATGGTGTACTTAAAATGTTATCATTTTATGCTACAAGACAAGATTATCATTTATCTGTCTAACTTTGAAGTATCCGTTTATTTGCTCTTTGGACTTGATTTAAATTCCACTCAACAAGGTTGTTACCATGGTTACTACTTCACCAGATCTCATCATAAAAATACGTCGATGTCGATACGCTGACTTGACTGGAAAACAATGACAATTCTCCTCGCGTCCACCCCTCACTCATCTCCTCATCTTCATCTTGTTATATTGGCTATGCAACAAAAGCTGCGTTTTAGTTTTATGAAGAAAAACGCTTTTATTTCTATTTTATCACTCTTCTTCTCTCTCATCTGCATTTGGAGAAGAAGGGGAGATGAGATAAATATGCTGCGATGACAATTTAGACAATTCCCATTCCACCACCAACACCACAAGTGTATCAACAGCTTTTTAAGTGGACTCCAACGCAGCCCAGTGCAGTGGACTCCAACAATAATATGGTGTGCAATGTGGAACTAACGGAATCTCTCCAACAGTTCATCATCCAATTCAAAAGATCCATTTCCCCTATCAGCCTTATAATATGCATGAATGAATGCATGTATCATGGCTTTGCTCATACATGTCCATCCGACATCCAACATCCAACGACCATGTTTCCTTGTTGCGTTGCTTTGCGGAGGAGAGTTGGGAACGGGAAAGAAAAGTGTAATACGCACTTGTGCTCTGTATGCTGCCGTTGGCAAAGAAACTTCTTATTTTTATAGCTTCAAGACAAAAGAGTGAGGTTCACAGCTCTTCCTTTTCTTTCAGCTCTGCTGCTGGAGCAAAATTTTTATGAAACTGATTTAACTCGTAATAAAAACACTTTTACTGCCACTGCTGCTACATACTTACTAAATACTTGCATTACATGTGCATGTATATCATGCAGACATGACCATTGCTATAAAATAGTAATATTAATCCAGCCAGAAGATCTCTAGTATGTAAGTCCGTTATGTAATTCTGTTGTAAGTTGAAAAAGGGAAGCAGGAAACAACTGAGCTCTCTAAATAATCCTTTTCAATTTATACATTTATCTCTTCTCCAAATACTCAAAATGCACATGCATCTCTCTTTCAAACCAACACAAAAAGTCTAAAAGGCTTATTGACTGACTCTCTGAGAGAAACAAGAGTAATCCAATTTCCTACTGAACTGCACACCGCATCTGAGTCTGAGGAAAACTGCTGCTATTTCGACATTCGAAGAAGAAGAAGCAGCCTGGATTTTTTTTCTTGGCTTTTCTCAACTAATCAGGATAATGGCTTATGAGAGAGAACTTTTTTTCAAGAGCAATAATAATAAAATATTCTACAAGTTTTAAAGAGTAAAAAATTAGGATGATGACTCACATTTTCTCAGCATTCCGGGGAATCCCTCTGGGGACCTGGTGCAATCCTCTCTGGGAGCAGTCAACTTGAAGATTGAAGCACTGGCATTCTTTTGGACAGCGTCCTAAAACCTCATTATTGACCCCAGACGATGTGACAAACACCAATACCGCCGTTACAAGCACCATACAAATCCTTTGCATACTTTTGAACATTTTGTCGACTGTGTGCACACGCTGCGAAGAAGAGGACGACGAGAAAAATAGGGACGAGGAAACACTCACCACACTTGTTGTACACATCATTGCTGCGGAAGAAGAAGACAACGAGCAAGATGGACTATTAATATTACTATTTATTTCACAATGACGATGATGAGAATACAATACTCTAATATCCAACGTTGAAGATGAAGAAGTTGAAGACCAGGGCCATAATCGCATAATATGCTGTCTTTGTACGAAAAAGTAACCACCAGCACCACCACCACCAACCACCTCAACACCCACACCACCGCCTCACCTCACAAACCGGAAGGAAGGAAGGAAGCAAAAATTAGCTAAAAAGCTTCCTTTTTAAAATTCACAACTAATTTACAATTTTATTTTTATTTTTCCTTTTCACAACCAACTTGTCTTAGAAAAAAGAATAACATTTTGTATTCCTTTTTTTATAAATTGTCATGGAAAAAAATAAATTCTAGGGGAATCCTGAGAATCTCTTTTTTCCACTTAACAAGCCAGTTATTCTCTAGAATGTATTTTTATTCATTTGTACTGGGGAAAATGTACAAATATTTATTCTGCTTATCTTGCAAACACTTTGCCTGGTTATTTTCTAAAGACAAAGAAGATAAGACAAAAAAATTCACTCCAATTTCCCTCCCACCATCATCCTATCACCAATTCCAGACCCTCTTTTCTAAAAGTTAGCAGTATGATATTAAACGTGTGTACAAAAAATAGACCGGGAAAGGGTGAAGGTTATCTCATTTCCAATTAAAACGTAACGCAACACTTTTCTTTTAAAAAAACCGCACAATTTTTTTTCTTTAAAATAAACTGTTTGCTTTTTCTGGAATATGTATCTCTTTTAAACTTTTTTAAACGTTATCCTTCCGCTGTCTTGTATGTTTGTCTTTCTGATACATTCCAGCTTCTTCCACGAAGAAAAAAAAAATTATAATCCCTTTTTATCTTTTTTTTTCTTCAAGAAAATACCAAGACACACATACTCACGCACACAGACACATACACAAAATACACACTCATCAACAACAACAGTAGCACTAAATACACTTTGTACACACTAGTTTCGTTTCCAGAGAGTTGTAATATTTTTTTTTGTTGAATGTTTACACAAAAAAATGCGCCTTATCCTTCAACAAAAAAAGAAAAATCCCTAAAGTATTTTTTTTTCTTTTTTTCTAAAATTCTTTTCGGCTTTTTTGAATGATTGTCATCCTCGGCCAACATTACACACGCACGCACGCATATCCAAATTCACTAAATTCCAAAACGCAAAATTCCTTTAACATAAATAATTATGCTTCTTTTTTTAATCACTCTTCTGCTCAAAATGACAACACGTTTTTCATATGAACTTTTTTCCGCCGCTCTTAATAATTAAATATTATTTATATTTTTTTTTGTACTTTAATTTTTTTAAATTTTGATATGAATTTCGGATAAATAGTAATTTAAAAAATTGTACTTCGTGGTCACACGTAATTTATGAATACAAGGTATGTAATATGTATGAAAAATTTCAAAGACACCAAACACCAAAACGAGCAGCTAAACAAAAAAACGGTTTTTGTCGCTGCTTCCTTTTCCAAACAACTCAACTCACAAAAGCTTCACTATTTTTTTCGTAGGTTTTTTAAATAAATATATTTTTTTTGATGAAACGAGCGACCGCAAAACTTTCGTCCATTCACCATGCCTTTCACTGCACGACTGACTGGTGTGGAAAGCAAGAGTGGGGATAAAAACTTGCAAGTTTACTTGCACAGCCATTCTGCTTTGCTATATTATGGGTCCGTCCCTACGCACGTCCCGTTCTGTCATTCCAAAAATAATAATAATACAAATCTGTTATGCATGCTGCTATAAGCTGAGCTCTAAGCTAAAATGCAGTTCTCAAACTTGCTATTGTTTTTATATGCATACTTTTTTCTATTATTATTATCATTTTGTATCATCAAGGTAACTAGTTTCTTTCTACTAACTTTGTTGTCTCTTGTGTCTTGTGTCGCTATTCATATTCATATTCAGCTACATCTCCGTGTCCATGTCCTCTTATGCAAGCTGTTGGAGAGGGAGGGCTGTTGGTGGTTTTTTAAGATTTTTTTTGAAAAGGAGCCTCAAATTTTTTCAAAAAGAAAAACAACTTATTTCCCTTTTATCTTTTGTAATAATGTTTAAAAAAATATTTTTAATAGTTGAATGGTATTTAGATTTAATGGTGCAATGAAGTAGCACGAAGAAGCAGCAGGGCTGTGTGTAAAATAGTATCGGAATGTTCTCAAGTCGCCCCATATCTATTGGTGATTCTAAATTGCCATTTGGAAACCTGAGAAAAAAATGATGAGAATATTCCGAAAAGAATTTCCAACTTAGAAGCCGCTGTCCAATTCTGCTGTAAAAAGTATAAAGGTTTGAAAGAGAAACGGGAATGAATATGGTTTTTTCATAAAAATAAACAACTTTACTTTGTTCTCGATTTTTTTTTGTAGTCATCGTCGTCGTCATCCTCATCTCGGCACTTTTTGTTTGATAAAGTATTAAACTAAACTTGGAGTCTTGTGTGTATTTAAAAAAAGAAGTAATCTTGTATATATGACATTTAAACCAATTCAATTGAATGAATGATGATGGCTCTTCAAATATTTTTTTCTTCTTTTTTTTGGCTTAAGAATTAAAGTGGTGTGATGAAAAGAGTTCGTGAAGAAATTCAAGTTGGAAGGATTTTCTTCTTTTGGACAACCATCATTCAAGGGAAAGGCTTTAAGTTTCTATTGTTACTCACGTACACACATACTTAAATATTTAAAACATGTGATCGTTAAAATATTTTCTTCTTTTTTTGGAATATTACAATTTCAACATGAAGGTAGAGAAGGTATGCATTTAAATATTTTTTTATTAGCATTTAAAAATAAAAACAAAGTTAATTTTTTTGGTTTATTTTTTTTTCATTAAGCTTGTCTAATTCTCTTCTCAAATTGACTAAATTTCAACTGACAGAATAGGATAGAGTCTAGAATATTATTTAAGTTCCACTCTGTTTCGTTGAGACAATCGGGCAGGGTGAAGGGTCCTTGTTGGGTGCGTTGTAGTTGTCGGACGTGGGCACATGTATTCAGCGCTGTAAAAATTAAAAATAATGCCCACCATTTAATTTTCAAACTAAATAATAATTAATATAATTAACTAAATGTTTTACAATAGATATATTTTTTTTGAACTTGCCTATTCCTAAGTCATGTATCAAGCTCCTCACATAAAAGCCCCCACCACACCGAATATGAATAGTGAAAAATGGTGGACTAAAATCAGTGCATTCCGCACTATAGCATCGAACCAGTCTATCTTTTGGTGTTACTTCAGTCCCCTCCCTCACCAAATCAGACATCCTCGTTCCATGAACCTTTAAAGCTGAGTATAACGGCGCAGTTTGCCATATTTCGCCAACAAATTGTCGTAACACTGCACACAGATCATCCTCTGTCACGTGACCTGTGTGGTAATCAGAATTTTAAATGAGAATTCACGACGAATATTCAGTTTCAAATCGTAATTCAATTTTTCAACTTGGAATAAACTTACCATATGGGCGTTCATCAGTTATCCTGCCACCTTCATTATAAGTATCCGTGGCTATACCCAACTGCCCCACCACAATATAATTTTTAGCACCGTGAAGCAACAAGGGAAGCTTTTTACATCCCCAATTCGCCCCCACTACGAGCACCCCTGTTGCACTTTTATCCAGAGTTCCTCCATGACCAAGTTTCACCGTAGCTGGTTTGTAGTCATCAGGTGACTCTGTAAAAATAATTAAACATTTCAAAATAAAAACTATAATTGTCTTTGAATTACGCTACACAATAAACAAAATAAATCTTTAACTTAAATGCTCACCTGCCACAACAATCTTTTTCAAATGGTTGAGCAACTCGGCGGAAGTGAACTCTTTGGTTTTATTGACAACGAATATTCCTCGTCTCAAAATGGAAGCAGTTTCCCGACCTCCTAAGACCATCCTCCTGACTTGTCAGAGGAGAAGTCGGAAGTACTATAAAAGATAATACAAAAAACTATCCAAATTAAACAAGCTTGTCTTAAAAATTAAAATTATTACTTGTTAAATTTATCATTGTACTTTATCACTTACCCCTGCTTTTTATATTGATACTATCTCAATTTGATATGCATTGTTAATTGAAGGACTAGTTAACTATTGTAGTGGAATTAATTAAACTCTACACTCTAGTTTTTTGATTGTTCACAATAAAACAATGAATATTGAATGAATAGTTTAGAATAAGTATTAGAAGAGATGAGATCAAGTTTTCAGCCGACTTTTCCTCAAAAAGATATAAAAAAGAGGAAATCCCACCGCAACGAAATGAAAACATGAGACACTCTATGCCGCTTCAAACACAACTCATTATTTTCAGAGAGACCATGCTTTTTTGAAGCAACAAAGATTGGAAAACGGGACTCACTCTTGTCTAATTGTTCACTTAATACATATGCCTGACGATAAGATACTCCATGATTAACTTATATCAAACCATGCCATATCACACTTATCATTTGACATAATTAGGATTTTTAGGATATCGTAACAAAATAAACAACGAGGAAACCGTGGGAACCCAAAAAAATAAATACAAATAATAACATGATTAACGAAATTGTTGAATACTTAAAATGAATGTATGGTTTTCTTAAAGTAATTAAACCAAAAAACTAATGACGTTCAAAAAAAAAGAAGAAGATTAATGATAAAAAAAATCTCATTTAATAATGATTATGATAAATGTGATGGTCTATTGTGCTGCTTGAATAAACTACCTAATTATTTTTAGTGATGTTGCCCAAGACTAATGAATCCAATTGTCTTTACTTTAATTGACGTAAACTAACTTGCGCATGCATGGTTGGCGGTTTAGTTGATTTTTTTTAGTTTAATGATAAAAATTAAAGGGATACCAAAATAGTTAGAGAGCAGAGCATAAAGGCGCTTTGATTGACGCCTGTAAACATATTTATTTATTTTCTCAATCAAAATGCGTAACCACCTACTTATCATCTTGTCTATTTTGCTTATCATCTTTGCCAGCATTGGGGAAGGGATTTTAAGTGGGTTAGAAGGGGATTCCATTTTGAGTCCAGCTGCCACGTCAGGAATTGGATCATTCCTGGAAAAAACTGGCTCTAAATTTAAATCCGCTTTGGCTCCAGACGATGATTCCGACGAAATCAGCACCCCAAAACCTTCCAAACGGAAACATAAGGGGAAATCATCAAAAAAGGGGCAAAAATCGAAAAAGGAAAAATCAAGTGAAAGTACAGAGGAGGAGTCATCAACAAGTGAGGAGACAAGTTTGGAGGAGACTATATCAACAAGTGAAAGTGTACCATCACCATCAACTACTGAAATGGATACAACCACCAGCACTACTCCAATCCCAACGACCACAGATACACTACCACCATCTTCAACCACCTTAACCGAACAAACGTCAACAAGAAAATCAAAAAAATCCAAGAAAAGACGTAAATCGAAAAAGTCAAGAAGAAAATATTCCACCACAACTGACTTGTCAACGGATGTTGAAAATAGGACGTCTTCATCTGCTGAATACTCAGATGAAGAGAATGGAACCGAATTGCCTACTAATCAGCCGCCAAGCCTTTCCACCTCCACAATGTCTTCAGAGAGTAGCTCCTCCACAATAAATAGTGTTACAAGTTCTTCAATGTCCTCCACAACCTCCACTTCGGAGGTGTCCACCACCACCACCACCCTAGAAACCATTTCAAGTGACGCCACAACGACAACAAGAGTAACAACAGAGGTTACACCTCAAGTTTCTTCAACGACAGATGTTCCAGGTCTCAACGAGAAGTCAAGTACAATCTCACCATCATCATCATCATCAACAACTGGTGCAGTGTCTACGGGGGAACCACCGGGGGAAACAACAAAGACTACTGAAACGCCAATCACCTCCTTATCCTCCCCCGAACTTTTTAATTCAAGTCTAGTGGAAAGCACGACAACAAAATCGGATGGGGACAACGCTTCGGTCGAAAAAACAACGAAGGCACGGATCATGTCCGACCGAGCGCTTATCCAGTCGGTTACTCAAAACTCTAAAAAAGATGAGGAGCAGCAGGTTGCCACGCAAACAGAATCTTCTGACGATAAAGCTTCCCAACAATGTGTGGCCACAGTTCCCCGACTAAATCTAAATTTAGATATGGTAATTTAACCAAAAAATAATTAAAATTTGATTACAATTAATTTAGTTGAGAGTGTGAAAGGGTGAGTAATTGTTTTTTTGTAATAATTATGAAAGATGCTTGGAGAATGGTACCCTGCAAGACTTTCCGAGACCACCTCCAAACTCTGGAGCCAGTCACTTGAGAAGGATAACAGTAGCAGTGTAGCTGGCTGTTTTCTAATGGACTATAAATTGCCAGAGGATGATCCAGACATTTTGGAAATCACTTTATCCAGACAAAAGGAGACGGCGAATGTGGAAGCACTTTTTGTCGGCGATGATCATCATCCGAGGGAGAGTAAATGGGCAATTACTTGGCCAAATGGAGGTATAAACAAAATAAACTTTAACTAAATTATATTTAAAAAAATATATACACAAACTTAAATATATTTTTTTATCATTCTCTGATTTCATATTTTATTATTTTAAATTTTTAATAATAATAATAATGATAATATAGTAATAATCGTTCGGGAACGGAAATACATGTTTAAAGAAAATACAAAATTTTTTCCACATTATTATTATTATTTCATTTATCTTTTTTTATCTTTCTCCCTTTTTTTTCTTCAGCAGTTATTTATTTTTTCTTTCTTTCTTTCAACTAAACATAATCACGAGAGAGAAAATAATCTAACGACGATATATATATATTTTTAATATTTCATTTATGTATTTTTTTATATATATATCCCAAGACAGTATATTTTGAAGTCTTTAAAAATCAGCTTAATTTTTTTTAATAATAATAATAATTACTAACTTGCTAGCTAACTAATAATAATTAATTGATAATAATATTATTTAATTGTAATAATTTTTTCATTCAAATTCAATTTTCTATTTAATTTTTTATGATTTTCACAGAAGATACTCTAACATCAGTTGTTGCTGCAGGGGTGATTCTTGGGAGCGGGGGTGGTGGTGGTGGTGGTGGTGGAAAGGGAAAAGGAGAGGATGGAGTGGACAGAGGGAATAGCAGCAGTCGTTACGCATGGCTTCTGACAGTTGACTGTGATTTAAATGGAATTGTCGAACCAGACTGGGCAGTTATGGCAAGAGTTCGGGAAGGGATTTCGAATGCGACGCTCTCAACAATTCTGGCGATTGTGGAAGGGTTAAAGGGTTTAAGAGTCGACGACGCCATAACATTCCAGTCTGATGACTGCCATAAGAATAATAATAACAATACAAAATAAGAAGTAAAAATAAAATAAAAAGCTGATAAACTGTCGCGTCGCGAGTCGCTTGTAAAGAGAAAAGTCGTTTTTTTGCTCTTTTTTCTTGTTTTTGACACACTTTTTGTTTTTGTGATAATTGTTTTTTTAGGATAATAATAATTATTACTATGAATATTTAATCAGAATAATAATTATTATTATTTAAATTGATTTTTCTCATTTAATTTATTTTTTTTCACTCTTTTTGTTGTTGATGATGACGATGATGTTGGTTTTTTGTGGGTATCTTTTCTTTTTTTGTTTCTCTGATCAAGAAATACTATGCAAATATAATCATGATAATAATTATCATAGTAATAATAATAATGTGCAGTTGTTGTTGTTGTTTGTAGAGATGTAGTAGTAGAAGAACAAGTAGAAGAGAAAAAAAAATGAGTTTCTTATCTTAAGTTATTTTTTTAGGTAGGTATATATTATTTTAGCATTTATCCTGGAATATATAAAGATTATTCGTAGCTGCAACAGCGATGATGTTCTCTTTTGGATGCCAGGCGGTATGGAGGATTTTCTTGGAGAAATCCAAGCAGTCTACGCCGATCTCATCTTTCTTCCTTTTGGGGGTTGTACCGACCTGTCAAAGAAAATAATAAAAAAAAGATTCGCAGAGAGAAAATATTTTAATTAGATTAATTTTTGGTAGTTGAGTGGTTTTTTGGAATGTAAAGTGTGAGAATTAAAAGTTTGGGTGCTTACACATACTTTTCGAGGCTTCAGAATTGTTTTGGGTTTGGCAATTTCCCTGGATGCCTCCAGTGTACAGTCCTTTTTCAGATTTCTGTCGAACAAGCGGAAGAAATTGTTGTAGGAGCCAGTCATTATGGCGGTATCTGTGCCGTTCCAGCAGCACTCGAATTTGTCAAAGATGCAGTCGTTTTCGTAGAGTGAACACAGCTTAGAACGCAAGTATTCATGAACCTGAAAAAAATAATTAAAAGTTATAATAGTGTAATTAATTAGTTGGTGGATAACAAAAGTATAATAGATTTTCTTAATGGAAATGGAATACGCTTACAGGGTAACACTCTATCGGTCGAGTTTCCATATGTAAATCCCAAACTTTGATGGACAAGTAGTCTCTTGACACCATGTAGCGACCTGAATATGAAAACTTAACATCTGATATACTCGAGATGATCTCAGAGAAAAAACTTCGATTGGTCGGGTCTTCTGGCTCATCAAAAACTTTAAAACAAAAAAAATACACCCAAATTTAACATCACAGTTAAAATTTTCACCTAATCATCACTATCATTACAATAATTGCTTGCTCACGTTTTGAGTGCTTATCACAGAGCGCGGCCGCTCTCATGTCACACAATCTGATGGTACCCTTACTACTACTATACACAAATAGGTTGCAACTGGATGGGTGAAATTCGCTTGCTGTTATCACTTCCGTTAGCTCCTCCATATTTGCGGGTTTAATATCTACGATATCTGTCAATGTCAAGTTTTAATAGTCAAATCTCCAATTAACTTTCATCAAACATTTTAATTTAAAAAAGAGATTTATAAATAAATTGGTATACTAAAAAAACCTACTAAAACTCTGATCTGTAATTTCTAAATTCCACAAGTTAATTCGCAGATCATCAGCGGACAGATAAGTCTCTTGGTCAGAGTTGACGCTGATTGAATTAATGTGGTATGTATGGGCGTTTGCGAAAACTCGGCGTAAGGAAGCTTCAACAGTATTCGGTGCTTGAACAACTCGAGGTACCTATTCAAGTTCCCAAATCAATTAAACAAATTAATTTAGTCATCCAGCAAAGCAAAAGTTTTAGAAAGCAAATTTAAAAGAGAAAATATAGTTGAATTGATAAATGAGTGCTTACAGAAACCGATGTAATACTTTGTGGATCTCTACATCCATCTTTAATATTAAAACCTTCCACCTTAAAGTCCTTTTCAGACACTCGCCATAATTTGATAGTTTTGTCTGTGTATTCCAAACAGAA
>JAQFZH010001776.1:0-19404 GCA_034695485.1 Entomobrya nivalis
TTTAAAAGTGAACAATAAACAGGTGACATTACTCCGTAGTAACAATGTATTATGAAGTTTCCTCAAAGTGAAGGTATATTTATTATATAACGCTAATCACCTACCTATTGCTACCAAAACGTGATTTAACGGTAAATAAAATATTTTGTTTGATTTTCCTCGTATGTTTGAGTAAAAGCTTTATTTGCTATTTTCAACATGTTAACAAAATTATTGTAATATTTATTAATTTGCAGTCAATTACTCAAAATTAGCAACCAATCGGGTCTAAAAGTGTATATATTTCGATTACAAGTGCCAAGAAACCTTTACTGCCATGTTTTCGTGAGACTTTAAAATATATAATTATATTTTTTTAAATGGCTTTAAAATTTTATGTGGTCTTATTGCCAATTATTGTTTTTTTTTTCGTACAGGTATTCTGATGCAACTGGTTATTTAATCAACATCCGTAACATGATTTTGTGGATGAGAAACTATCGGGATAAATTTCGGGGAGCGTATATTATTATCGTAAGCCAAATCTAAATAGTAACTTAGCTTATTAGACATTTATGCAAATAACCTGCAAATTTGCTCGTTTATTTTTTGCACGGTTTACGACTTTCGACATGTTGTATTGATACGTCGACTTAATTTAATTCTTATAATAGTAATGTCAGTAGTGAGCATGTATAATAGTGCATTTTTATTGAAATCAAATCAAATTTACCTTTAAATATTGAGGCAAAATATTAAAAAAATGGTAAAATATTACAAAAATTTGTCAACTACAAATGTAAGCAGTTAACAATACATTCATCAAACACATAACGGTCTATTTATTAATAGCACAATGTAGTAACCATAATAGGTCAAAAGTTTGTTACGTAGTTTAATGTAAAACTATTGATAACTTTATTTATTTTTTAAATATATTACCATTAATTATCTTACTGGTGTTGTTTTAGTAGTTGATAAAAATTCCATCCTTTTAGAATAGAATTTACATCATTTCAGTTACAAATTGATAATATTTTATTTTTTCTAAATCATTTAAAATGTACTGTTTAAATAAATGGTTGGCAGTTAAAGCAAAATTAATACCGGTTATAAATATTTTTGCAAAAAAAATAGAACAAAAGTTTAAGAAATACGTTTATAAAAAAATAATTGTTAAGCAAATTAAAGTTAGTATCTGTAAAACAAATGTAGTATTTCAGATGAGTTTAGCTAATTACCAAAATATAAGCATGTAATATGCATAGTTTATTAAGAATTTATTTGTCGGTGTCACCATGTCAAAAGGTTAATAATTAATATGTTTAAAGACCACATCAATATGCTTGAAAAAATAATAATTTTGTTTTCGATTTTAATGGAATGAAATGTTAAACAGTTTGGTGGAAAATATAACAGTTTAAGACAAACATTTACTAAATAATGAAGTAATTAATAACACACAATTAATGTTTTATATTACGCTAAACATCAGAGAGCTACTTTAGTTTAAACGCTTCTGATGGCAATAAAGATATTTTTAAAAATGCATTGAAGTCAATTTGTACCATTTCAGTTTCGCAGCTGTGGATAAATACAAAAAAAGATTATATGTGATAGGGCAAGAGACAAGGGATCATTGGGGAAAATTGTCCGTTATTCATGATCCGAAGTTTGGTTGCGTTTTGTGGAGAAAAACCAATGCAACTTGGTGACCAAACCAAAATAACTAACGGACAATTTTTCCCGATGATCCCTTTTCTCTTGACCTATCACATATATGTTTGGGGTAGAAATATTTATCAGTCATGTTGTTTCGGCTGAAAATGAATTCATATACATATTTGTAATGACTTTTAATCTGAATGCTCACAGAATGAATACCCATTCATCTAGCTACATGAAAAAAATAAGGGGTCGTCCATAAAACGCGTTACAATTTAATTACAAATGACTTGCCCAAAATTTAAAAGGATGTTTATTTATTTATCTAGTATTTTAATTAAATTATGCTAATTTCAAAGAAAATGTACCCACCCTATCTACACAATTCACATTTGATAACGCTTCTCGTGAACAGCCCCGTAAAAAACGAACTTGAAAGCCCACCCCCCTTTCCATGAAATTCCTTAAATTATTGAGTTACTTAATTTTTTAATGGATTTAAGCATTTTAATTATTATTTTCTTACTCCATTTAATTATATTGCCAAATAAATAAAAAGTACACCAACAAAATACATCAACAAAGCCGTTTTTTTATTTTTTGTCTTTGACATTCAACAAATTTCATTCAACAAATTATTTTCATACATTCCCACATATCATCATCATCCCAATTTCAAAATAATTTTCCCGCAAAAAAATATTTCAAACATTTTCAGTATTTTTTCACATTTCCTCCTCCAAAAATAACAAGTCAACAAAATTCTCAACAGATTACCTCACAAAACAAACAGGAAAATTGCCAACAGTATTTTTTACAACAATAATTATGATTGAATTATTTTTAATTATCATATAACACTAAATAGACAAGTAATGAACTAATTATTTTAATTATAATTACCCATCAAGACATTTATTTCACCCAAAAGTGAAGTGAAAAGCAGAAAGAAATTAAATTCCAGTCTCTAAACTCAACAGCTATTTTCTGAACTTAATTAAAAATATTAATTAAAATTAATCACTCCTCCTGTCAACTAAAATAATTAATTACACATTTTATAAGGTAACGATATAAAAAAATTAACACGGCGACGCAACACGGAAATAACTAAAATGAATTAATTTTTATTTCCGATTTCTTCAAAATAATTAAACCGGAAGTTTACAGTCGCCCGCCCCCGCATCTAGTTCGGTTCCGGTGATACTTTTAAAATGAGAAGTTTATTTTAGTCATCATCGTTGGCAGAGTTGGTGTGCCAAGTCAGCCGCTCCTCGTAGAACCCAATGACGACCTGGGGACACTTGACGTTGGCTTGACGAGCTGGAACGAGATCAGCTTCATCCGTGTCCTTCCACTTCATCAAGAACATGAGCTCCCCGGATGAGTCGGTAGCGCCGATAATTTTCTCGGGTTGGAGTCCCCGGTCAAAGCCAGTCGTCTCAGAGGTGGTACCCGCACGTCCAGATTCCTGAAAGGATAATAAAAAATAAAAGAGAAAAATTAAAGTCCATTAAAATTACAATTAAACGCGAAAAAAATAAAGTTAACCAAAAAATCCATAAAAATAAACCATAATTTGAACTTAAAATAATAATTAAAAATTAACTAAAAAAATAATTAAAAAAATTATCTAAACATTTTTTAAAAATAATTAACTGAAAAATTAAATAAAAAAAAAAAAATACAAAATTAAACAAAAAGCTAACTAAAAATTTAACTAAAAAACTAACTAAAAATTAAACTAAAAATAATTTATTAAAAAAACAAAATAAAAGGCGATAATTAAAGTAAAAAACAATTAAAAATTAAATTACTACTACTACCCACTAATAATCTTCCTAACTACCTATTAATTAACTAACCACAATTAACTTTATTATTTAATTATTTCCCCTCCTCCTCGTCCCCCACAATTCTCTCACCTTTCCAGTCTTGGCCTTCTTTGGAGCACTGGCTGAAGCACTCGCCCTGTTCTCCTTCTTCTCACTGTAGTCATCCACAGGAGCCCTCGCCGCTGGCCTCTTCTCCGCCGCGGAGGCGGGGGCAGCTCGTCCCCTCGCCTTAGCCTCCTTCTTCTTCTTCTCCTTCTCCTCCCACTGCCTCTCAAACTCAGCAATCAGATCCGGGCATCCCAGATTCTCTTCGGGCTCCCAAGTGTTGTCCTCGTCCCCGTAGCCCTTCCACTTCAAAAAGTACTCCACCTTCCCCCCAACGACTCGCTTGTCGATGATCGTCTCGACGACATACTCCTCGCCTGTCTCTGACCCAGCGGTGCTCCCTTGATCCGAATCAGTCATCTTGGAACCTTCGACCTATTAAAAAAAATCAAACAAAAAAATTAATTAAAATCAACATTAAAATAATTAAACCAATCGTACTTCTCCAATAATTAATTTTCACCATTAAAATCTCTTAAACAATAATTAAACCCATTTGACTTCATAAATAATTAATTTTCACTACTAAAATTCCCAAAACCTAATTATAACCAGCTAACTATCCCAATAATTAATTTCAACCATTAAAACTTCTCAATAACCAATTAAACCCATTTAACTTCCTAAATATTTAATTTTTTACCATTAAAATCAATTAAATAATAATTAAGCCTGTTAGACTTTATTATTAATTAATTTTCCTCACTAAAATTCCTAAACCCTTACCAGAACCAGTTAACTATCCCAATAATTAATTGTAACCTTTAAAACTTCCCAATAACCAATTAAAGCCATTTAACCTCCTCCATCCTCAATAATTAATTTTTGGGACTAAAATCCCCACAACAATAATTAAGACCAGTGAACTCCTCCAACAATTAATTTTCCGTTAAAATCTCCCAAGCTCTAATTAAAACTATTGAACTACCCAATAATTATTTTTTTACAATTAAAACCATTGAACTCCTCTAAAACATATTTAAGCCCATTAATTTCCACAAAACACTAATTAAAACCATTGAACCCCCTCAAAATAACAAGCAACCATATTTAACTCTCCCCATCACTAATTAAAACTATTTAACCCCCCAAAAAATTAACTATTCCATTAAAAAACCTCCCCTTTCCACTCCCCACTAATTAATACCACTAACTACCCATTCCACTAATTTTAATCAGTTAAAGCCGGTGACCACCACTCCGTCACCTGACCGGTCCCCCTACCATCACCATCACAACCACCAATTAAACTAACTTTTCACCATTTAAAATTCTCCCCCACCTACAAAAAATTCAGCTAACTAACTGGACTACTAAAATGAACATGTCAACTAATTTTTCCCACTAATTAAACCACCAATTAAAATTTTAAAGTGAAGATGATGATTGGCTGGTGAGGGTGGGTGGTGGTGGTGGTGGCTGTAAGGCTAAAAAACTGAAATAAAAAAGCAAATTAAAGTTAACTGTGTAATTAAAATAGTTAATTATCTTACCTGTTACAATACTAGTAAATGAAGAGCGTTGACAATTTTTAATTGTTGAGAAGTTCGCAGTTAAAAAAATAATTAAGTTTATTTTTGTGTGGTACACGTACACAGCCAACAAGGTAGAATGGAGAGTTGAGTGTGTTGAGTTGTTGTTGCTTTTTTTTTGGCTGGCTTGGTTGAGTTGAGTTGAATGGGCTTGTAATGCTTACTGTGTTGAAAGAAAGGAAGGTTGAATACAGCGGGGCGCCTAAAGATGCGTGCTGGGGCACACTGAGAAAAATGTAGTGCGTTGAGTTTTGAAGAGTGAACAAAGTGAAAGGAGCGTTCTCTGCAAACCATGTAAAGCTGGTATGCATTTTTGAGGTGCGGGTTTTTTTTGGAGGAGAGTGATTGAGAATGGTAATCAAATTAGTTAGTGAGTTAATTGGTGATTAAAAAAGGAATGCTAATTAATAATTACATTTTTGTATCTTGGTTTATAGTGTAGTAGTGTTTTATTTAATTAAATGTAGTGTATTTAAATGTAGTAATATTTAAGTAAAGCGGAATAAAAAATTAATTGTTAAATTTAAACGTAAATTAGTTAACTAATTAATTGAGATAGTTTTCAGTTTTTAATGGTTCTAATTTTTAACTGTAGTGTATTGAAGTAGCGCGAAGTAAAATAATATTATTAATTAAAGTATAAAATGATTAGTTGACCATTTAAAAGGTTTTATGTTTTTTTTTGCATTTTAAAAGTTAAGCGTAACGATGTATTAAAGTATCGCGGAGAAAAAACTAAATGATGTTTTAATTTTGAGTATGAAATAATTAATTATTTAGTGGAGTTTTCATAATTTAAATTGCTGTGGTATTTATTGTTTTGCAGTGTGTATTGGTGAAATAAAGTATTAATATAAATGTAAACGAGTTAATTAATTATTGAAAGAAATTTTTGAATCGATATTGCATTTTTTAAGTATGCCGTGTAAAAGAAACGTGGAGTAAAAATAATATTCTTACTTTACATGTTAATTGTTTATTTAAACCGGGGCAATTTTTCTATTGTACATTAACAGAAAAAACTTAACTTATTTAACTTATTGCAAATCTAAAAACTTGAGCAAAAATCATTAAATTAAACGGTCAATTTTACTTTTCTATAAATATTGCATATTTCATCGAACAATTAGCTGTTAAAATTCCGATAACAAGTTTCAGAGAGATTAAAACAAGAGCATTTGCAAGAATTTAACATTCGTGTAGTCATAAAATAATTGTATAAAAATAAAAATGTTAACCAAAGAGATTAAATTTGCACAACTTTAATAAAACATTCAATAAAATCTTTCGTAATTCCTTAACAGAAATTATGACTGAAAATCATTTTTAACAGTGCTCACCCTATAGCATGTACAAATAATTGTACAAATGCTAATTTAATTCCTCATTAAATAAATTTGTTCTCTTTTAAGGTTAAACTGAAGCAGTACATTTAACTTTAGTGTATTTATAATAAAGAAACATTTTTAGCCGTCTTAAAAGCTTCTATAACGAGAAAAAAGAAAGGCCGGTTTATACTTCATAGTCAATTTTGGCATTAGGATTCAATTTCAGAAAAACAATTAAATCTTAATAAAAAAAATCCCTGCCAATTAAATACTATACCAAGTTTCAACCGTAATTATATAGTATTATAGAAAATATAAATTGAGTATTAGCAAATTACCCAAATCGAATCTTATTCCGAAAAAAATACGAATATAAATCAACCTTTTATACTTTTTGTCATGAGAAGCTTTTAAGTCGACTTCCAACAAACTTTACGTATTGCATATTTTATCAATTAATAATTTAAAAATAATCTTATCGACAATTCTTCACCCGAATGAAATCCATTTAAAAACAACATTATCTCCCCACTTGTTTCACCAATTAAAATAACTACATATTTATATACTTCACTTTTAAATTGCGCCAAAAAACTATAAAGCTGGCTGACGTTCCGAGTTATCACAATTCACATTTATTTTTTATTGTGCTTCGTACATTGAAACACAAATTTCTAACATTACCCAACACAAAATGTAAATGTAAAACTGTTTTCTCAAATTTGTATTTAAAAACATTATATATTTTGATTGATATTTATAAGTTTAACTTGTATTTGTTTTAAGTAGACTAAAAAAACAAGTATTTGCCCTAAAATTTACTATTAATTTTTACAAGTTTGTTATACTTAACATATTGTATTAAATAAAACATTTTCCCACTTCTGAAAACTTTCACAAGAGGTGCAACTACCTAACTTCACACTTTAACCAGTTTATCCATTATACTTATTTTTGTAAAGTATACAAATTCATTACTTATTTTGGTATATGGGTATACGGTTTTTTGTGCAGTTTTTCGTACTTTGAACTGTTTTTTAGTTGTCTCCAGCTTTACATTAAACAGTATAACAAATTTGTCACTATTCTTGTCATATACCATCTTATTAAATTTTCAAAATACAGCTACTCTATTTTCATAATATTTAACATGTTTAATTTTTTTTGTAAACTTACTATTTTGATAATTTTCTCAAAAATTAGATAAGTATTGAGCATTGTCAACCACTTTTTTTTCTTACTTCGATTTCAAATTTCCAGAATGTCTAATTATTAATGTTACATATATATGTAGCATTTTATAACACTGCTACTGCTATCAGAGTACTTTGTGGCATCACTACATTTCTACATTGGAAACATTAAAATACAATTACATATTTGGTATTGTCATTATTTATGGCATTTTAATTTTTACGAGTATTTTTTGTATTCATTTGGCAAACGCTTAAAAACTGTGTCTACGCTATCGTTTAAAAAAAGGTAAACTGCTGTAATTTTTTTCTTATAAATTACTGATTACATATTCAATATTCTCTACACTAAAACATTGAGGTTTTCACCTCTAAGCTTGCATCAACTACATAATACTCTTTAATTAGAAATGTGGAGACATTTCGAACATACTCCTAATTAAACTTATTATCCAAAAAATATGTTGGAAATTTGTTGGTAATTTTTTAACCTTGTTTACTTTCTAAAGATATAAATTTCCTTATACCTTTTTATCATACCAATTACTTTCTTGACTTGTATCTTATGTTTAAAACATATCGTTCTTCTATTGTGTACGTTGCTAATTTTTTAAAACTTTTTCTGCAACTTTAATTTATATTCTTGAACATATAATGGTTATCATGCGTACATTGCATTTTCCCCAAATAATTATCATTAAAACGAAATAAAAGATTTTTTTCCTGATTATCATTCAGTTCGATCTAAAAAATCCTCAATAATATTTAGTAAGTTTATAGTTTACTATGTATTTTAGACTGAAGTAAACTTGATTAAAATCTAACAGAATTTTTAATCTTTCATTTATTTAAATTTATTCTAAGTCGTCTTTTTTCCATTCTAGAAACTAACATAGTTAGCCTTAAATAAAACATTGATAAGTTTTACTTCACGAAATGATTTTCTTTCTTACGTATCTTTTTTTCTTATCTATCAACTCTTACAGAGCTTATCTTCAAACTTCGAACTAATTTTGGAAAAAACACTCAAACATTTACTTTGAACTAGAAAATAAAGTTTAGTGAACTTTTAGAGTAAAAAAGGCCCCAAAACATGTCTTTAATCATGTCTCTGTTCAAAAATTTCAGCAAGGTAAATTTCAATTTACATTTCAATTTCCTTCATCGTCGCCAAAAATATTAATAGTTTTTGCATAATACATTATGAACTATATTAAATAACCCAACTAGCATTTAAAGAAGTACAATATTGTCATCTAAAATATCCCTTCATTAAATTTAGCAAAGCCATTATCCACCATGTATTCTCGGTTAAGGTCATTTTTAGACTGTTTTTTCTCAAATGGACATGATTGCACTGGTGTTATATTTTGAGTGCAGCAATACATTTTACCACAACTCTTTTAACATTTTTTTATAAAACAAAACAAAAATATTGGTAAATTTTCAACAAATAGAATTTTTATTGAACTTTAACTGATCCTATCACAAAATTAATTTCCATAATTAATTTTAACCAATTATATTCCGGAATAATTTAAAACTCAAGTTAAAACTATATCAGCTGCTCATAATTTCAAGTTATATTGAAAACGAGTATCCATAATTCCTTCCCTGATGACTTAAAGTAAATTTGGTTCTTCCTTAACGGTGAAAACAAAAAATAACAAACTGTTTCTTTTAAAATGCACATATATATTTTTCAATGCAGTTAGGATTACTCAATGATAAATATATTTTAAGTATAAAATTCTCACTAAAACACAGTGTAGGCTTGTTCAGCTCCTTGACATTTTAGAAGTTCCATTGTTGGGATCACCACAGTGAAAATATGCTTATTTGCAGTGTTTCTAAATAGCTTGGCTGGAGAAAATATTGGATATTTTTTTATTACTTTTGTTTTGACAAAAACACATATGGACAATTAAATATAACAAAATATTATCCTAATTTTATAACAAATTTCATTTATTATTTTACCTCAATGGAGTTTTTATGGTATAATTGATGTAGAAATTAATTAATCCTGTTTTGAATATTTCAACTAGTGCCCTATTTAAAACTGGTAAATTGTTAGACAAAAGTCGCTTGAAACCACAAACAAAATCACCTGTTCACCTTGTGTACTATTATATTGCATTATGCGATGGTTCATTTGGTGAGTAGGTTTGGTCGTATTGCTTTGTCTTCATTGAACATAGTTGTCTTATATGCGACTGTTGTTGAGTACTGCATTGTTGATATTTCAACAATAGGTAGATGAAAGGGATGGTTTAAACAGGTTGAGTGAGTGAGTACTAAGGAATGAAAGGGCTTGTTCATATTGCACGTTGTATTTTTCACAACTTTAATAATTAAATAAAAATATTATTTTTTAATGAAATTTATTTGATTTTAACATTAATTAAGTAACTGAAAATTTTTTTCTTAAAATTGAGTAAAAAATATTTAAAATATAAGTAGTTGTGTAACGTTTTTAATAAATGGCCCCATAACAAAACAAGAAACGAGACAGATATGTAACCTGTTGCGATTTTTACAGTTATTTTTTGTTGCTAGCTCAGTAGCTAGAATTTTTGTATGTGTTGTCAGCTGCTTTTTGGGGTATTTGTAAATTAACAAGAGGAGAAGTTAAGTTGTCAAGATGACTGTTTTAAATTTGTTGAGTGGTCTAACAAGTAATGATAATAATAGTTGGAATTTATCTTGTTTTAAAAGTTGGTCAAATTTTAAATATGACAATTAAATATTTACTTTGTTTTGGATACTAGGTCAACCTAAACATATTTTAATGGGCGATATTCTGCGGGTTTAAAATCTTTTTACATCAATACCTTAAGGAATAGGTAATTGTAAGCATTCAATTGAGTTATTAATAGTTTATTAACTTTCCATGCATTAAAATAACATTTAGTTTTTTATTTTAGGTACTGAGGTTACTAACGACAATTGGTAAAGAGTGTTTTCCCGTGGCCATAGGAATGTATTTCCAGAGAAACTCAATTGTTTAGATTATTTTATTATTATTTATGAAGAGTTAACTTGCACTGTTACAATACAAGGTAGTTATTGCAACTGAAGTACAAAAAAAACAAAGTTTGATTACACATTATTTTTTCTGATATCTTTTACAAAATTTAACGTTCAAAGAATTGATTAGCTTTGATGGAAAACTGTACGACACGGGAGAAAAAAAGATAGTTGATATTTTTTTTTAATTTAATAAATATGTAAGTTTTTTAAACTATAGCATAGTGTACTTGTTGGGATTCTTCCATGCACAAAAAAACGTCTACAATATTTTTTTAATGAAAAATATTTTTTTCTGTAACAAATTTAGTAAAAATTCAATTTCAATTAAAAAGTTTTTAGTAACGATCAGATGACTACATATGCTAGTACGCTAGGTTCCATTTGACTGTCTAAGGAAGTACTCATATTCACTGTTAGGATCGATCAAAACTAAAATATGAGTTATTTTTTTGTAGAAACAGATAAAAGAATTGTTACCAGTTTATCACATAGTTTACAGTCAAGTAAGGTGTGTTGTAATTGTAATTGGTATTGCTGGCTAAATTTGTGTCAGAGGCTGCAAAATGTACAAACTGCATTAATCCATAGAACCAATTTTATTATAAAATACAGTTAAATTGAAAATTTTACTATTTCTCAAGTTTAGTATATTGGTTCACTTTGAAATTGTAACCTAATTTATGCAGAATTTCCCTAAAAGAGTTTTAGTCTTGTATAATTTGAAAATGTTCAAATTTTGGTCTGTATTTTTTTAAATTTCGACGAACCAAGCTTGCGAATGATAAAAAAATTGTGTTGAAATGTACATAAAAATGTATTACAAATGTACTAACTTACAACGCAAAAAAAAGTTTTATGAAGTTCGAATTTGTAAAATATGCATAAAAATAACATACAACATATAATTTTATATATCAAATGAAAATGCAGGAAGTGCTTCATTTTAGTAGAAAAAAATCTTCAATTTTGAAAAGTCAAGAAATTCTATTTTTTTAAAGCTAAAAATATTTAGATTTTAAATATAATCGAAAACTGATTATTTTAAAATATTTACTCCAAATAAATTACAATATAATGTATTTATTGTATTTTTATTTAAAGTAGCGCTAAATTACTATTGGGCTACTTTGATTATTAAACTGTTAAAATAGGTGATTTGGCTGGGTAAATAATTCGTCGGTTTTTATTTTGTTAAAATTGACGAGACAAGTTTACACCAATATAATTCAGGTTGTAGTTGAATTGCAAAATAATTTATATTGATTTATTTCAAACAATTAAGTATACAAATGAAATTCTTCATCCGAGCAAAGATCGAAGTCGCAGTAATTTTTTCGTATGCTGACAAAACATTTTGAAAAAAAAACTTTTTTGTGTCATATTTTAGTATACAACGTGGCCCAAATAATTTGGAGCAGTTTTGCACTAATTATTAAGCTTTATGTATTCAAAACAAATTCTAAATGTAAGAAATTGTTAAATGTACTCAAATATGAAACATTTGAACGGAATGTTTTCGCTAGTTAGCAATATTAAAGATTCAAAAATTATATGTAATTTATTTTGCAAAATATAAAAAGGTGATTCTAAAATTAATTATTGATTTTATTTTAGCGCAATGTTGAACTAATGAATTTAAGAAAAATATAATATTAGGCTATTGCAATAAAAACGGGTTTTTACAATATTTTATTACAAAATCATGTATTTTTTTGTACTAAAACCCATTATTATTTAAGTCAATTATTAAGCATTAAAAAAATTGTGGACAAATAAATTTTTCCGAGCGAGGATGTTCTTAAAAATATATTAATTCAGGTTGACCATAATCCGTAATATAATTCATAAGTAGACAAAGATTGTGTCTATTAATATAATTGATGCTTTAAGTTGTCGACATTTACATTTTAAATTTCATTTTCGTTGGATTTTGATAACTTTTGGCATTTGTTTTCTATACCTTTTAAATAAAAAGAATTATGAAAAGAAAATGTTAACACAGGTGTTACTTCAGAATCACTTATTGCACTATTGACTAATATTCCCATACTAGCTAGGTAGAAATGTGTAGGAGTGCATTGTACTTTATTTCCGTTTTTACATTGTGTCGCATAGTAACAGGAGAAATTTTCCCACGAGAAAAAGGTAAAAAGAAATTCCATATGATATGGAGTTTCTCATTTAATACGACGATTATAAAAATACCCACTTCATTAAATGTCTATAAAATTATACATAGAATATTTGTTTTAATCATATAATTTACAGATAAAACTTATTTCTTTAATATTTAAGAGACCATTCAGTGTTCTAGGTAACGTTATTTATGGACGGCCCCCACGCACAGGAAAACATCAAAACGGGATCACCAAACAAAATATCTAACGGTCGAAACAAATTAATGGGAGGTTTTTCCTTTCTCTTATTCATATGTACAGGTTGGTAGGGATTTGTGTGTTTTTAATTGAGTATTTATGAGACAAGTAGTAAAATCTTTTCACAGAGATCAGTTGTATAATTTTTAGTAAACTACTTTACTTCAGTAACATGTAGTGCTGTTGTAAAACGTAACGCATTTTTTAATACAGTCAAATGAAAAAATTAACGTCGATGCTTACAATATTAGCAATTTTTGATACTAATTACGCTAATATGTGGACACTATTGTTTATTTGTGTACAAAATCATTGCAGTTTGAATATGTTATGTCAGGAGAATGAAGTACTGCTTTGTTTCCATTCGTTAAGTAATATTCCATCACTATTGAAGTAAAATGTGTAATTTGTTGCGGTTATAAATTTATGTATTTTATTAGGAGTACTTCTTTCTTAAGAATAAAAAGTATTGAGCTTAATTTTATATGTTAATAAATTTTAATTAGTTCTACTTTTAAGTGTTGGAAAGATTTACAAAGCGATTTAAAACAAAAATTATCGTAGCAAAATGCAATGCGATGGTAAATAAGTTCTAATTGAAGTATTATATTTATTTAAAGGTGAAATTTGAAATCAAATTTCGAGAAATATTCGACGTTTTATGACAAGTAAATTGAAAAACAAAAGATTTAACGTTACGTGCTTCAAATGCTAATTAAAGAAATTTTAGAGTTTTAAAAGTAATGTTAAGATTTAAAGTCGTTAATTGTACCAGTAAATTAATTCAAAATATGTTAAAGATAAATACCATATGTTTTCAGGTAATTATCAAATTATCATTATATTTTTGTGAACAATGTAATCTTGTTAAATGCTAACCTCGTTTTGTTTGAATAAATATGAGCGCTTAAAATTTTGTTAATAATTTAACTATGAAGGGCTGAATTAAATTTAATAACAATGCCAAATTATTTTTCTATTGAATCAATTAATGCAACGGCTTTGAATTCATTAAAAATTCGTTTATTTTTTAGCAAGAATATAAGCTTTGATTATGCATTTATTTATTCATGAAAATATAGTATGGGGACAACTGTGGTAATTTCAATTTTTTTTAGATAACCCAAGGATTTGTCATAAATTGAAGGATATACACCAAATAAAAAAATACACAATTTACTATCAACAAATGGATTGTCATCTTACTAAATGTATCAAATGCAGGGGAAATCCTCCCATTTCTTTTTTGGGCGTCACTTTTTGCCTGTGGATTATGTACACCTGTATGCGTATGCGTGGAAAGTCCGCAAAACTAGTTTTCAAGCAAACTGAATCGTTTATTGACGTTTTGACGCATATATATATTTCACTTCCTGACTAGTAATAAGCAGGTACACCAGCGTATATAACCCATAGAGAAAACTATAACGGTCGCAAAAACAAATGGGAGGTTTTTCCTTTCTCGAATTCACTTCTGTGTACTTTTTTAATAGATTTTTTAATTCATACTAAAAATCTTAATTTAAACAATTTTTTTAAAAGTAGGTATAAATTTTATAAATTTTTCTCAAATATTTTTGACACTTTAAAAAGTAAACAAAAAATGTAATGTTTAGATATTATTGAACATTATTTTTACATTTGTACGCTGCGATACACAAGTTAAACATAGTCTGCAATGTCAAGTGTACTATATTTTGTTACTTAAGTGTAAAATTTCGTGTACTGGACATTTGAACAGGAAATAAAAAGTGGTTCGATAAAGTATGTGTTCATTCTTAAATAACCGTTTCAACATTTTTAAATACTTCTAATATTTTACTTCATTATTGCAATTATATTTTACCTCGTAATGAACTCGGTAATTTTATTTGTGATAAATCCAAAAAAGTATTCAGATCCACAAAATTTTATTTGAAAATAACGTTAAGTAATTAAAGTTATAAGAACATGCTGAGTGTTGACATTTTGTTTGTAATTAATACATTTAAATTACAAGAAATACATCTCTACATTGAATATACCTTACGCCAAACTGGTTAAAATAGTTATGCAGACCGTTAATACATAAATTCGATAATAATTACGATAATTAAATTTAAAGCACAAATTTAGCAGTTTTAACATCAACCACTGTTTTCAGCATCACTCTAAATAATGTCCCAAGTTCATACAGATTCTTGTATTCTTTTACGTATCGTTTTAAAAACTAAACTACATTTTTAGTTTAAAAAGTTTAAATTTTATTATTCTATTTGCACATTATATGTTTTATTTGGTTGAGAAATTTAAAAAATGTGTCAAGTCTGTCAAGTTTATAAAAATTTAAACGCAAATAAATCATTTTAAACAGGATTTTAAATTTTTAAAATATTGGCATTGGCACATGAAATTTATCAACTAAATTACATTTTTCGCTTAAAAGCTGTATAAAGTTCACTACTTATATTTATCATAAAAGCGATTACGTATTCATTGGCTTTCAAATCTACCAATAAACTGATTCCAATTCCCTTCTAGTAAACATATAATTTGTATTTGATACATTTCAATTACAAAGATAAATCTTAAAGTTATACATAGTTTACCCCATTACTTTATACAAAACACAAGTTATTACAAAATAGATTTCGTGCAAAGTTTTACTATTCTGGTTACTTATTTTATAGCACACTTTTACAAGTTTTTTCCAGTATCAATTTTTAGCTTTTCGGCGTGACTCTAAATGATTCTCGTACTGATTCTTAAAGATTTCTCCCACCAGTATTCGTCTATCAATTATAAATTTATCCATTTAAATATATTATCTATTCCAGTGAAATCACCAAGGCACATTATTGGTCATAACTCTGTCATAACAAATATTTGCATTATTACTACGTTCAAAATGCTAAAATGTAACAAAATCATTCTGAGGTAACTAACTCCAAAATAAAACTAGTTTTTTTACTAAATAGATACATCAAATATAACAATAATATACCAGCACCATTATTTCCGGTTTTTATATCAATAATATTCTACTAATTAACCTACATTTTTAATCATCTGTTTACTCATCACTTCAAAGATACATTTTTTATTTCGATCTATTCCCTAAATGCTTGTAGAAATTTTTAATCCCATCATTATTTATATATTAAATCCTTAACGAATAATTTTACTAGAAGAGTTTAAAATATGGAAAAATATCATTTTTTACCTTTTCCACCACTAATTAATCTCTCTTAATGTTCTGCAAAGTCAAATTGAGCAATACATTTTTTCCTGGATTATTGTTTTTTCCCTTTTCAAAACTTAAGAACAACCAAATTACCTTTTAGGTTGACTTGTCAGAAAAACTACTAAATTTACTCAAAAGTTTACTTGGTAATTGAAAAACAATGTTTACTTAGAAAAATCAAATTTCCAATGAATTCCATTAAAAAAAATTTGAAGACAGTAGATCAAATAAATATTATTATTCTGATTATTGAATGTAAAAACACAAATTTTAGCAGTTGTTTTAGCATCAGCCGCTATTTTTTGCAGTAACTTTAAATAACGTCCCTAAACTCGTGCCAATTCGTCATACAAGTTTGTTTTAAAAAAAAAATCATATAATACGATGATCGATTCTAGTTTAATACCCAAAGCACATTTTTGGCGTAACTGTATCTCAACAAGTGTTAGCATTATTATCACAATTCTCACATTCTATTCTAAAACGTTCCATACATTTTTTATCGATCTTTTTTTAACTAAACCGAGCATTACATTTTACTCAAGTTTACAAACTACATCCCCTTTCAACTTGCTCATTGTTGTAGTTGTTTTATCCAAAGTAGTGGTCGATATATAATGCCTAAAATTTAACCAATTATAAAATAAAATTAAAAATGTATTTTTTACTGAAACAAAGCAACGTTTTAGTCATTCCTTTAAATTTAGTCCTTATGTTTTCAATATCTTGGTCAATTTGAGCAAACCCGATTTTTTCCCTTTTCTTCATTTCGAGGGATTTAACTGGAAAACAATGAACAAATTTATAAATATCACAATTTGTAAAACCAAAAGTCTACAAAAAAATACTCACGTTTGTACATTGGTCCCAATCTTTATGATATCATTACAAACATTGACGACGAATTATCTCTACAGATTTACTTGTAGTTAATTTTTTAATAATCAAAATGAAAGTAGGACGAAATAATAGACGAAGTCACCTGTTCACTGTTCACTGAGAAAATCAGCTTATAACTACACAAGCTCAATAGAATAATATTCTGAGGATTATTGCGTCTTGTACTTTGATACGTGGCACTTAAACATTCTGGTATTGTTAGGTTGATCCTGGAGAGATCGTGGGTGCCATAAAACCGGTCTCAGATGCATTCATGAGTAATATGTAGGTATAGAAACCCAAGAATACTTTATATTTTAAAAGATTTTGTAAGGTAGTCTTTCAGCAGCAGTGAGTACAACAGGGGAGTTTATTCGGTTGGGGCCGTTCATGATATGCGTTGGCACATATGACTCGCATTCAATGGGTGGGTACATTATAAAATTATTATGAACGATTAAATTAAACGAACTAATTAGCAAATAAACTTAATTGGTTTTGTGAAAAGATTCAACGTAAATTTGTAACGGGTTTCGTGGAGGACCCCTTACTTTTATATGCAAGTAAAACGCATGGATATAAATTGTGTTACGTTCATAGAACCAGTAAAATAAAGTGAAGAAGGCTCATTTGGGTTTATGGGCTCGTTCATAAGCCAGTTTACGAAAATACACATTTATTATTTAAACCTGAAAATGCCAAATTAAAATATTTATCTGTTTTACTAAAATTACTGGGTACGGAATGTGAAATTTTTGAAGACAAATTTTTTATGATGTTTTTTTGTAACGTAAACAGGGAATGGCTCCATTAAAATAAAAAATATATACAAGAGGCAATCAACCTTTTGGCATTGACGTCAGTGTCTCTGTCATTTCACTACCTATATTTTGTTGCTAGCTCAGTTTTTTTGGATGAATATGAAAATCTCAAGATCTGAGCGAGCTTTTTTGACCGGCGTCTGAGCCAGTACACAGAGAACAGTGGGCTTACGGGGTTCTTTTCGGGAGAGAAATGTGATGTAAAATTTAAAGCAGGTAAGCAATTCGTCATTCCAGCAATTATACTAATTAACATTATTGTACTTTTACCTGTTCCAATTAATTATCCTAATTTCAAGTGATCAAAAATATTAATTTAATTTTTAGTTTCCAATTGATTTTCATACTCTGGAAACCCGAATGGCTGATTGAGTAAAAAAATGGGTAAACATTAAGTAGAATTACAAAAAAACAAGTATGTGCGCAACAGTTAATTGAGATAGTTAAATAGATAATTCGAGTGCTAAATAATTTAAGCTTTATAATCATAATCGTTATAGAAATGTAATTTTTAGAACAATACAGGTTACACGAGAGCAACTCTACAGGGCGCCAATAAATATCGGAAGGAAAGATGAATGAGAAGCATGTGTTCAAGATGACCTTTTCAAAACACGGGTAAATTATTAAATTAACTATTTAAACCTGAGTTTATTGTATTTCTATGTAATTATTTATGAAACCCTTTAATTGAAAAATTTATATATCTTTTTTTTTCCTAATAGGTCATCTATATACTTCGATGCCCGGCAAATTAGAACTTAAGTGTAAAATCATAGTTAAATATTATTCCAAAAAATAGCAAAATTATTTAAGCTATAATTTAAGGGCATAACTTAATTAATTTGTTAATTATTTCTCAAATAATATAACTTGCAGAAAGGACATTACAGTAAAATGTATTTATTGTAATCTTTTACAAAAGAACAAGTTGTGCTGTTAAAATGAAGAGTTATCCTTTATCCAATTTAAAGATTATAGATTTTATTTGTAAATTTCGTGATTCGGTGTGATTTTCTCCAATGTTTACAGCAAACAGAGTATTTCAATTTGTGATGTATTTTTAGCTCACTATTTTACTTCGTCTTAATTTTTATCCACATGATGGTTATTTTACAACTGTGATTGCGTTTCAAATTGTTGAATATTTTCAAGGTCTGAAATATTTAACAGTAAATATATTTTATTAAAAAGGGTTGCATTTTTTTCTTACCAAAATTGTTGAGAAATGGCGTTATTTTATGATTATTTTGGAGGAGTTGGAGGAATATTCGGAATAATATGTCATTTCATTTAGATGCGTGAAATAACGTGAGTAACAGCGGAGACGACTTCTTTAGTGTTAGTCACGTATAGTAATTTTATTAGGGAAACAAAGTGGCTGGTGGTCAAAGTCAGAATGAGGGTTTTCTTACACAGTACATTGTATGTAGTCA
>JAQFZH010001777.1:0-19404 GCA_034695485.1 Entomobrya nivalis
GGGATTCAATACGGCGCAAAGGGTGCGCATTTGGTTTATAAGAAAACCATCAAAAACCACCTCAGAGTCCAGAGTTCGACCTCGTAGGGTTGTGAGGGCTCCCTTAATTCCACTATGTAGCAACTGATGTTTTCTGAGATTTCCTCATGTAGTGAACGACTTCTGACAAATGTTGCATTCGACAAGCTTCTCGTGAGTATGCGTATTCATGTGCATCTTTATCTTCCTGCTTATCAGCACTACTACTTCGAAAACCACTTTTCTAATACCTTTTTCCAGTTACCCGAATGATAATAAATGATAGTCACATTAAATAACTTATTCAAGGCTTTATTTATTTGAATAAACTTGGACAAAATAATAACAATAACGTAATTTGTAACAAAATACACGTCACTTTACAGAAGTGAAATTTGTAAGTGTTAAATTTTACATACCGAGACAAGGAAACTAATTGGGCTGCACATACAGCAAATGGAAAAGTCTTACAAATGAAAGTATACTTCGCTAGAATTATCCACAATAGCTTGAAAACTTCCAGCAATCTTATTGGTCACTTTTGTTAACATTTTAAACAAATACAAATAATTTAAAACATGAAAAATCTGAATTATTTATGAATTTTTAAATGACAGCTCAATTGACTCGACTGTTTAAAAGCAGCGGGACACTTCGTACATTTGTATGGCTTTTCACCAGTATGCACTCTCATGTGGCGAACTAAGTGTCCCTTTTCAGCGAATTGTTTTCCACACAAATTACAATCGTGCTCCTTGATTTGTTAATGTATCCATTTTGTGTGGTTTTTCAAGTGGCCATTTCGAGAAAATGATTTTTCGCACAATTCACATCTGAAGGCTTTCAATTTGGTATGGACTGCCAAGTGCCTAGTCAAATCGCTCTTTCTTGAAAACTTTTTATCACACGTTTTTCTTCTCACCAGTATGAACTCTCACATGGCTTACCAAATGTCCCTTAGCAGGAAATTGTTTTCCACACAAATTACATTTGTGCTCCTTGATTTGTTTGTGAACCGAATTTATGTGCTTTTTTAAGTTTCCATTTTCACTAAATGATTTCTTACACAGTTCACACGAGTAGGCTTTCAATTTAGTATGAACTGTCATGTGCCTATTTAAATGACTTTTACGTGAAAACTTTTTATTGCATGTTGAGCAGTTATGCCGTTTGGTACCATTGTGTGTATCTTCATGTTGCTGCAAGGTACTCTTTAGTGCAAATGTCTTAGCGCAAAATTGACAACGATATGGCTTTTCTCGCGCTTGTAAATGACGCTTGAGAGCACCAGCAGATCCCAGAAACTGGTTACATAAACTGCATTTGAAAGGTGTCTCTATTTGATGTTGGTTCATGTGGCTTTTCAAGTTGGCTTTCGTAGTGAATCTTTTCTCACAGTGCTCACACTGAAACTCTCTCATCCCACTATGTATTAAGTGATGTCTCTTGAGATGACCTGCTGTAAAAACGGCCTTTCGACAAATGTTGCACTTGAAAGGGTTCTCTTGGGTGTGCATACTTACGTGCATCTTCAATTCGCTATTCGTCGCAAACGTTTTCTTACACAATTGACAGGAGTATGATTTTTCATTTATGTGTCGTAGGTAGTGAATAAAAAGAGCATACTCGCTACTACATGATATATTGCAAAATAGGCCCTGGTGCGTTCCAAGATGAACTTTAGTATGCGCAACCAAATTGTGCTTAGAACCAAATGCGTTTTCACAATAACTACAGTTATATGTTTTGGAACTCATCTCGATGTCGGCTTATGGAATCAGGAATTGTTATGATTTGCAAGAGCCCAGTAAATACAAATCAGCTACGTGTAGTTCAAAACCTGATGATAAAATAGTTATGTACTTTTAATTAGTATTGTGACGAGAGATATGATTTAGTTCCAATTGTTATCAGAAAATTACATTTTGAATCACTACTATAAGTACAATAAAAAGGGACTTTCTTAGCTTGAAGGCACGTAAATTTGTACTAAATATATGCAAGTGCACTAATGCAAGGTGTTGATGGTGATAAGATTTGTGCAATTTCCTTGTCTAAAGACTTGGTTTTGTTTGCTTGTATACAATTTGATTTAATTGTCACCGGATATTTTGATTTCTTCTATTATAATAAAGGAGCTCTTTGGGAATTCTAACTTTGATGTGCATGCTGCACAAACACACACATGTTTAACTACTCCGCACACATTTTTAAGGACAGTCACTTTTGCTGTGAATGACGTAGTATTCATGTCGACATGGATGACGTACATTCAATATGAATGTTCATATTCCTCTTACTCGTGCAATGAATAACGTTTGACACGTACACATAATGAGCGTGAAACTGGTTTTGTGACCACTTATTTTATTTTAGAGCTTCTTGTACGAAGGGCGACTGCTTAGCATGTAAGCCAGTTTGTAGATGCCTTATGTGAAGCCAGTACAGGTAGGAGGCTGGAAAAGACATTTGTAGTGACAATTCTGACCGACTCTTGTTTTGTTAGAATTTTTGATGTATTTGAAGCATGTAACTATTCAACTTTTTCTGAACAAAAGCTGCATAAAAAATCGACTTTTTTAAGAAATTCAATACTATATTTAACAAACGTCGTTCAGTAGCAAGATACAAAAGTAGCAAAATTCATACCCCAGAATTTTTACTGACAATAATATACGTAGTATACACACAAAGAAAATATTGCATATATTTTTTGTTTTTTTACTAGTAGGCTTTTTACTTTAAATGGTCTAAAAGTTTTCAATGGCTTATAGCATATTTTTTAAAATTAAGTGTGCGTTTTCATATGTCGTTCAAAATGACTTAATTGTTCTTCATTAAACGAGTTCGTCGTTTTTCATTCAAAGAATACCATTCTCGCTGCTTTCAACCCATATTTTTTAAACTTGTTACCGAATAATATTCACATAATAAACAGATTGTTGCATTATCAGTTTGCAATTTTGAATGCATGGGAACGTATGTGATATATTCCTATATATAATATCAAACATAGAACAAATTAAAGGAATGAATATGCATTTTGTATGCGCGTTTACGGTAGTACCTAAAGTATCTATCTATTAAAAATACATATGCGATCGCGCGTACCAAATATAGCTTACTTAAGCAAAAGTACGTAAAAATATTTTGGATAGTAAAAACATCATACAACGATTTGATCACAATGCACGAACATCATTCAAGCCAAGCAGTTGCAAGGAGGACAGTCCACATACAATTTGGTTGAGTAAAGTTGCACACAGTATCAACATTATCATTTGTGTATTTTTACAGTCGCTACTCTTGCAGAAAAAAGATTCTTTTTCGTAAAACCTTAGTTCTTTTGTTACTGTCCAATTTTTAAGTGGGAATGATCAATTAAATGTTCGATATTTTTTTAAATTAAAATATCGAACTTTATCGGATCCAAACTTTATCGGATCTCAGCCTACAGCAACAAATTTGTTTAGAATCGATTTTGGAACTGCCAAAGGGTCATTTGTTTTACCAGTTCTATTATTATCTGTCATTGAAATGGCTTCCAACAGCTTTGCCGTTGGTTCAGGTAAAAAAGAACTTAGCTCCGGGAAAGCTTTAGAGACACATAGCGAAGTTCATCTTGGGATTCACCAGTGCATATTTTGCAACAAATCATGCAGCAAAGCAGACCATCTTTTTACTCATTACCGAAGACATATTAATGAGAAATCATATTCGTGCAAGTTTTGTGACAAAACATTCGTAGATCATAGCAGCTTGAAGATGCACATAAATACTCACACACACGAGAAATCTTTCGAATGTAACGTTTGCCAGAAGTCATTCTCTACTAGATGAAACCTTAGAACACATGAGTTAACCCACAGTGGGATTAGAGAATTTCAATGTGAGCATTGTGACAATAGTTTCACTACAAAAACCAACTTGAAAAGCCATCTTAAACAACATCAAACTGAAACACCTTTCAAGTGCAGTTTATGTAGCCGGTTTCTGGGATCTGCTAATGCTCTCAAATATCACATTCAAGGCCATACTGGAGAAAAGCCATTTCGTTGTCAATTTTGTCCGAGTTCATTTGCGTTAAAGAGTAACCTCCATAGTCATGAAGATACGCACAATGATGTCAAAGCGCATAATTGTTTAACGTGCGATAAAACGTTTTCAAGTAAGAGTGGTTTAGATAGGCACATGGCAGTTCATACTAAATTGAAAGCCTACACATCTGAACTGTGTAAGAAATCATTTACTGTAAATGGAAGCTTATTAACACACATCAATATGGTTCATAAGCAAATCAAAAAGCACAAATGTAACTTGTGCGGAAAAAAATTGGCTCTGAAAGGAGATTTAGCACGTCACATGAGAGTCCATACAGGTGAAAAGCCATACAAGTGTACTAAATGTCCCGCTGCATTTAAAGAGAAGGGCAATTTGAAACGACATTTGAAAATTCACAAATAATTCAGAATTGTAATGTGTTAGCCTATTGCTAAAAACTACACCATGTTGGCAAGAGTAATCAAAACGGTAAGTGAATCTTTTTCGATATTACTGTGGGTAATTCGGATGAAGTATAGTTTTTATGTAAGGTTTTTCCTTTAACTGTAATTTCAGCCCAATTGGTTTTGCGGTATCGGGATATTACATTTAACGCTTTTAATTATACTTCTCTACGCTGACGTGTATTTTGATTAAATATTTCGTTAATCTTGTTATTATTTTAGTAATTCAATCTCAAATAAATAAAGCGGCAAATATAAGTTTAAAATAAATGTGATATTTTGGATTTTTTATCATCAACTCTTGGCGCATAGCATAACGTTCGCATCCTCGTCGAGCTCATCTCAGAGTTCTAAAAAAATATTGAACAAAAAACGTATTTTTTCAAGGCAAAGTCAGTGAAGACATGGTTCTAGCGGAATTTCTACATATTTGCTAATTATTTTAATTAACACATTCGAATAATCAAAAAATCAAACCAATTGACTTTTTTCAGCCATGATATACAATGTACATTTTTCTAATGCAGTCGTCCAGCGGCAGCATCCACATCAACAGCAATGGTTATCCTCACCTCCACCATTATTTCCACCTTATCATCAAGATAATCTTCATCAACTAAATCCAGATAATTATTTCAATCAAGATCAGCAGTGTCATGACCAAGTTGAGACAGTGACAATTAAAAAATATCAGGTTGACAGTCCAATTAGTAGACAAAGTGTATCTTTAGCGACATCGCCTCCAATGCCTTTTCCTGCAGAGATTTGTGGTACTTTGGGACATCAAGATGATAATTTGAATTTTCAAGCAAGGTGGCAAAATGCTGGTTCTGTTTAAATTAATCAAACAAAATCACAACAATCACCGGAGCAGTCAGTAATTAAATTTAATGGTGATGTCGAAATTTCTTGCGGTAAAATCTAATAAATCATTTTCGCAATCCGAATCTAAGTTTCGGAGGGCATCTTGGTAAAAAGGGGGACTTTGCCTCCAGATCCTGTTTGAACGGTAAGAACTTTCGATTTTTTCCTGGAAGAGTTTCGATTGTAATGATACAAAAATGGTAATGCTGATATTGTGTTCAATTTTACTCAAAAGAGACTGCCACTGCTTGGTTTGAACGTTGTGCATGCATTGTAATCAATTCATCAAGTGATGTTTTTGATATGCAGACTTTAGCGACACGCTTTTTCTTCGGTATGTCGCATTTGCTATGCGGCTCACCTATTTTTACGACGGCCGATATATGCCTAAATAAATGGGTACATTAGTTGCTACCTTAAACATGCATTCAGAACTCATATTCATTCCTTTTACTCATTCTACATTTGGTATTATATATATACGTTTCAGACACGTTCCCATGCATTCAAAATGTTCAAACTGACTACATGACTGTGCTTATAATGTGTATACCATTCGGTATTACACCTATAAAGGGGATTTTGAACCCAGTCAAAAGAACATATTTTAAATCAAAAACGACAAACTCGTTTAATAAAGCCCAATTAATTAATTTTGGCTGACACGTAAAAACGCACATTTGATGTCACAATTTTACTAAGTCAGATAAAACTTTTGGACAATTGAAAATAATCAAAATACTAGTAAGATAAGAACAGCTAATGTGCAATGTTTTCCTAAGGGGTGTAATACACATATTGGAATTAAAAATTCTGGAGTAGACCTAAAATCTTTTAAAATCTTATTAGACGTTTGTTAAATATATTATCCTTAACGTAAAATGCTGATTTTCTTTATTAAAATTTGGACTTCCTGGATTTTGCGCAAGGTTGGAATGTTATACTCTAGTTTAGAAATGCTAGTTTATTGTCATAAATAAAGCCATTTATCCATCTGGAGTTATCCATCCATATTTTATAACTAAAAAAGTTAATCATAATTTTTCAGCACAGCCTTTGCCCGGTAAATTATAAGTTGAATGAATAAGCAATCTTTTATCTAAGACCATGGGGATTAGTTTGCTGCATATTAAGAGCCAGTGCCAAATTTTACACAGTAAATTACGTTATACTGGATTTATAAAGCAAAGCGTTTCTCGACGCAGCTTGTGTTCTGAAAAAGTCGGCTGTATAAGTTGTATGGTCCAAATACATTAATATTTCCAACAAAAAGAGTCGGTTATAATTGCCAAAACAAATGTCTTTTCCAGCCTGCAATGCATACCAGCTACACAGATATCACGTACCAACTGGCTTACATGCTTAGTAGTCTCCAGTCGCACAAGAGGCTTGAACATAAAATACGTGGTCACATAATCAGTTCCACGCACTACACTATGTGTATGTGCACTTGTAAAACGTCCTGCAGTACTAACACAACAAGAGTAACAGGAATACGAACATGCATATTGAATGTGCGTGTTCCAAGTCGACTAAGGCACTAATTCATTTATACCACAGGCAACTGTCCTACAGGTATACGTACAGAAGTGAAGCATATGTGTGTTTTTACAGCACGTACATCAAAGTTAGAATTCCAAAAGAATTTGTTCATCAAAATATCCTGTGCACTTAAAATCCAGTTGTATGCAAGCAAACAAAGTGAAGTTTTTGGGCAAGGAAATTCCGCTAACCCACTCATCACAAACAACATAGTGCATTACTGTACTAAAATATCTTTAGTACCAATGTACGTACTTTTAGACTAATAAAGCTTCTTTTTTATTTTTGAAATTGAATTCCTAATTTGGTTATCTGAATAGAATCAGAAACTAAATCAATTTTCGTGAAACAATACCAGTGAAAATAACTAAAGATTCTATTATTTGGTCAAACCACCCATAAGAGATTTGAATTCATTAAACTCTTGCAAATCATAATATTTGCTAAGTCCATAGGCCGAAATCGGGATGGCTTCCAAATCGTTTCATTGTTGTTTTTGTGAAAAGATATTTGGTTCTAAAGGAACCTTAGGAGCCCATACTAAAGTTCATCTTGGAACTCACCAGTGCATATTTTGCAAAAAGTGCTTTGGTAGCAAGAACGATCTCTATATTCACTATCTACAACATGTAAACGAGAAACCGCATTGCTGCAAGTTGTGTGACAAAACATTTGTGGATAAAAGCAAATTGAAGAGGCACATACGAATGCACACCCAAGAGAAGCCTTTTAAATGTAGTGTTTGTCAGAAGTCATTCTCCACAGCAAGTCATCTCAAGTCACATCACTTCATACATAGTGGGATTAGAGATTTTCAATGTGAGCACTGTGAAAAAAAATTCACTACTAAGTCAAACTTGAAAAGCCATTTGAACCAACATAAAGCAGAAACACCTTTCAAATGCAGTTTATGTAGCCGGTTTCTGGGATCTGCTACAGCCCTTAAAGTTCACATCCAAGGCCATACTGGAGAAAAACCATATCGTTGTCAGTTTTGTCCCAAGGCATTTTCACTGAAGTGTAATATGGAAAAACATGAAGATATACACAATAATATCAAACGGTACGACTGCGGAACGTGCGATAAAAAGTTTTCAAGCAAGCGGGATTTAAATAGGCACATGATAGTTCATACGAAATTGAAAGCCCACACATGTGACTTGTGCCAAAAATCATTTTCTCAATATGGCCACTTAAAGAGGCACATAAATTCGGTTCATCAACAAATCAAGGAGAATGAATGTAATTTGTGTGGAAAACAATTCGCACAAAAGTCAAGTCTAGTAAGTCACATGAGAGTGCATACTGGTGAAAGGCCATACAAGTGTTCTAATTGTCTCGCTGCTTTTACAGAGTCAGGCAGTTTGACCCAACATTTAAATAAAGCAAAAGCATGCTGGCAAGAGTGAGCCAAAGGATTAAACCATAATATTGAAACTGATTTGTAGGTACATATGTCTAATTGAGTATACTTTAAGTTCGAAGATTTTTTGTAGTTGTATGTAAAGCGCATTTTGTTGCTATATTTGTGTTCATAAAATTAACGTGTTTAGCCACTCAATAAAATCATTGTTGTGCAAGGAAGATAATTTTGTCGAACATTATACCAGATAGAATCTGAAAAACAATTTTGAGATCCAAAATAAGTCTTGATGTAATATTGATTTGTATATGTCATGATTAGCGTATTATTGATACATGCAATTAAGGACAGTTGGTTGTAATGAATATTGTTGCAGGGAGTTTACATAAAAATTACTTCTTCTTTCGACACTTTTTACACAAAGAACAGCTTTCGTACAATCTAAATTTAATTGTTCTAAATTTAATTGATTACTTAAATAAATCGCTTCTGTGGGTAAATGAATTATTTTAAAATTCATGTAATTTAGACATGAAATCTCTGAAAGATGTTACCTACCTTTCCATTTATTTTTAATTTACTTAATTGTTGTAGCATTCATGACGATCATAATCATTCATTCCAAATGCCAGAGATTAAATGGATTTATGTTTTCTTTAAGCACAGCTTTTATGACAAAAACAACAACATGGATTTGTCCAGTTTAGTGTTGAATTATACTTTTGGTAGAAGAGGATGATCCAAGAAGTTATTACACATAGCATATTTGAACTGTATTTCTCGTCCACTTTTTATATGCTTACGTTCGTACATGCACATGGATTCTGCCCTCTTGAAACTAAGGGACGCCTCCGAACATGTTCCATCATTGCATGACTTGTGATAAAGCAATATCTGGTCCTACTCAAAAGGAAATAAATGTAGATATGAGGCAATATTTTATGATAAATAAATTTATGCTTCCAAAATTTTACACTACATGGACAACTAATTATTGAATTTATTTATTTAAACTTTAAATTAACTTAATAATAACAAGAAAAAAGGGAGTAACCACTATACAGGTAACTTTAAAGAATACTAAAATGTTAAATTATTTGAACGGAAAGAAATCTACTGTAAATTTTGTGCTAAACATACAGCAAGAGGAAGTCCTAGAAATAAAACTATACTCAATCTGAATTACACACAATAACATGACAATTTCTGTGAATCCGTTTGATCACTCTTGACAAGTTTTTTGCTTTTATGAATAGGTTAACCCATTACAAATCTGAATTAATTGTGAATTTTTAAATGTCGACTTAATGTGTTTGAATATTTAAAGGCAGTGAAACATTTCGTACATTTGTAAGGCTTTTCACCAGTATGCGCTCTCATATGTACTACTAAATCTCCTTTTCGAGAGAATTGTTTCCCGCACAAATTACATATGTGCTCCTTGATTTGCTGATGAACCCACTTTATGTGATTTTTTAAGTTACCATTTTCAGTAAATGATTTCTCACACAATTCACACTTGTAGGCTTTCAATTTGGTGTGAACTGCCATGTGTCTATTTAAATCACCCTTGTTTAAAAACTTTTTATGGCACGCTGCACAGTTATGTCGTTTGACATCATTGTGCGTGTCTTCATGTCCACGTAGATTACCCTTTTGTGCAAATGAACTCGGACAAAGTTGGCAACGATGAGGCTTCTCTCCAGTATGCGCTTGAATGTGAGTTTTAAGGGCAGTAGCAGATCCCAGAAACCGGTTGCACAAACTGCAATTGAAAGGTGTTTCGGTTTTATGTTGGTTTAGGTGCCTTGTTAAATCGGATTTTGAAGTAAAACTTTTGTCACAGTGCTCACATTTAAATTCTCTTGTTCCGCTGTGGATCAACTCATGTTTTCTGAGGTATCCTCTAGAAGAGAGTGACTTCTGGCAAACGTTGCATTTGAAAGATGCCTCGTGTGTGTGAGTATTTATGTGCATCTTCAAGTTGCTATTATTTACGAATGTTTTGTCACAAAACTTGCACGAGGATGATTTCTCATTAACGTGTCTTCGGTAATGGGTAAAAAGATGGTTCTCAGTACTACATGATTTGTTGCAAAATATGCAGTTGTAAATCCCAAGGTGGACATTAGTATGATCTACTAAAGCTTTTTGGAGCGAAATACTTTTTCACACGAACCACAGGCAAAGCTGTTAGAAGCCATTTCAATGACAGATTATAATAAAACTGGCTGCTATGAATTACAATAGCTTTATGAAATCAAATGACTATTTGACAGTTCTAAAATAGATTCTAAAATAATTTGCTGTAATACGTCACTGTGTAGGGTAATCCGATACAGTTTGGACCTGTTTTTAATAAAAATTTATCCAAAATTCAAATGATCTTTCCCACTTAAAATATTGGACAGTAAGAAAGGAACTAAGGTTTACGAAAAAATATTAACATTTTCTGAAAGAGTAGCGACTGTAATAATACAAAAATGATACTGTTGATGTTCTGTGCAATTTTACTCAACAGAGTTGTCCGGCGGCAGTCTTCTGTGCCACTGCATGGCTTGAATGATGTTCGAGGATTGTGATCAAGTGCGTGATGTGTTTGATACCCTGACTTTAAGTACGTGATTTAGCTTCAGTAGTCCACATTCGATATGCGTATACCTTCTGTATACTTATTTTTACGACCGCTGATGTGTGTTTAGATAGATAGGTGCTTGATGTGCTACCTTATATGTGCATTCAAAATGCATATCCAATCCTTTTACTCATTCTATATTCGTTAAAATGTGTATTTGCATTTGACATGCGTTCTCATGCATTGAAGACGTTCAAACTGACAATATGACCATCTGTTAAATATGTGCCAATCATTCGGTAGTACATATATAAAGTAGTTTTTGAATGGAGTAAAAAATATTATTTAGACAAAAATTTTACCATGAAAAACAACAAAGTTTTTGACAAAGCGTAATCAAGTCATTCAGGCCGGCATATTAAAACGCATTTCTTATTTAAGTTTTAATGAACCACTTAGAACTTTTAGACCATTGAAAGTAAGCATTATACTACTGAGTGGGGTTAAATTAATTAATGTGCAATATTTGTATAAGTTGAATGAACAAGCAATCTTGTACACAACAACCTTGCGGGTTTGTTAACTACATGTTTACAAAGTAAGTAAGTACTACGCGTTTATAAGTGCTAGAGTTTATAAAGTAAATTTATTTAATCAATGATGTAGTGTGCATTTTGGAACAACTATTATTTTAAAATCAGTCGCTGTCAATTTATTTTATTTGAGGGCTTGAGTTGCTTTTTACTATTTTTTTCTTTACACGAATAGTTGAATTAAGTGTAAAAAACGTATGGTTAGAGTGTTCGTATAAAAAATTCAAGTATTTAAAATTATAGTCATTGCACTCTATGGCTGCAAACTGTACATAAAGAAAAACTTCAACTTGAGAATTTTCATTTTTTCTTATGCAATAAAACACAATTTTTTTAAATCAACTTATCAAAAATACTTACATTTCCCAAGTTGATATTTCAAATTTAAACCATTTTAACCAAACAACGAGTTAATTAATTAAAAATAACATTTATAGTTACAGAATAACTTTAAAAAAATTGTAAACGATAACCACAATAAACTTCATGGCTAAAACTATAATTAAATATTTATTGAAAATTACCATACGACAACACGAATCAAGATTAGTTAGTTTGTATTTTAATTTAGTTCTTACAATAGAGCAGTTAAAATTGCAAAATACTAACCCTAAAAACGATTTGGACGAATAAAAAGTTCTCAAGCATCTATTTTAAGAATGGTATACAAAACGATTGGATTTCTACAAATCGTTTTGAATTTTTAAGATCATATAATTGATTTCAAAGTTAATTTACAAGTAGCCACCAACCCCAACAACCTGAACTAGTGGTGATTTTTCATGTGTCGACGCAAATGGCACGAATCTGTAAAGGCAGTATCGCATTTTCGAAACTTGTAAGGCTTTCCCCCCGTATGAACTCTCATATGTTTTACTAAACTACCCGTTGCAGCAAAAAGGTTGCCACACAAACTTACATATTTCTCAGGTTGGAATTGCACAAAACTAGTTAAATACACTCTCCTGTCGTTCATGTATTATAAACTAAAAATACAGATGCACATGTATGCTAGTATGTGTACAGGCGACACATAAATTATGTACCTACTTGCTTACATGCTTAGCAGTCGTCCGTCGTGCAAGAAGCTCTAAAAGAAAATACGTCACGTAATCAGTTTCATGTACTACATTACGTGTACGTGTGAACCGTCATACATTACGTAGCATAACAAGAGCAACATGATGATGAACATCCAAAATAAATTGACGTGATCCATATCGACAAGAGTACTTATTGATTTATAGCTCACGCGAATGTCCTAAAACATAAACAATTCTGCTGCACACATACATCAAAGTTAGAATCTTCTAATTAAATAGTACAGAACTGAATATTCTGTGGCAATAAAATACAAGTGTATACAAGCAATTAAATTCCTACTCGGCTCGGTGAGTACCATCTAATGGTCAGTACGGAGTAGGTATGCTATGATGGCTATATGAGGCACTACGGTGGTGTTACGGACATCATAGCATCCCTATAGAGCGTCCGTTCTCTATAGGAAGTGTCAAGGGTCAGAGCGCAATAATCCTATAATTGGATTCCGTCGCCTCGGTTTCCGAGCCCTGCAACCTTTACCTTTAAGCAATTAAATCCCAGTTTTTGCAGCACAAAATTACACAAACCAACCTTCCACCATCAACACCGTAAATTAAAGTAATTACAAAACTTTAATACGAATGTACGCGCATTTAAGCTAATAATGCTCCTTTTTTGTACTTGAATTCCTAATTAAGTTTGCTGAGTAGTACAGCCACATCCCCTCGGGTCACCAAACTAGTGTAAGTAACTAAATATTTTACCATAAGTTGTCGAACCACCGAAAGCAGATTCGTATTCACCAAAATGATGCAAATCATAACGTTACCATTTCCAGTAGCCCACATTGAAATGTTTTCCAAAACTTTTAAGTGCATTAGTTGTGAAAAATCATTTATTTCTAAGAAAACTTTAGTTTCACATACTAAAGTTCATCTTGGAACTCACCAGTGCCTATTTTGCAATAGATCATTTAGTTCCAAACCACATCTTTCTACACAATACCAACGACATGTTAATGAGAAACCTCACTGCTGTAAGTTGTGTAACAAATCCTTTGCAACGAATAGCAGTTTGAACAGAAGCACACCCAAGAGAAGCCTTTCAAATGCAACGTTTGTCTCAAGTCATCCACCACTGGAAGTTATCTCAGGTCGCATCAATTACTACATTCTGGAATTACACAGTTTCTATGTGGGCACTGTAAGCAAAGTTTCACTACAAAAATCAATTTTGAAAAGACACCTGAATCAACATCAGACAAAAACTCCTTTTAAATGCCCTTTATACAACCGATTTCTTGGATCTTCTACGGCTCTTAAAGACCACATCCAAGCGCATACTGGAGTGAAGCCTTATCGTTGTCAAATGTGCTCAAGTTCATTTACACAAAAGAGTACACTTCGACGACATGAAGATGCGCACAATGACATCAAGCGGTATCATTGCACAATGTGTGACAAGAAGTTTTCAAACAAGAGTGATTTAATTAGGCACATGACTGTTCGTACTAAATTGAAAGCTTACACATGTGAATTGTGCGATAAATCATTTTCTCAATATGGCTACTTAAAAATGCACATAAAGTGGGTTCATCAACAAATTAAGAAGCACAAATGTAACTTGTGTGGAAAACAATTTGCTGCAAAGGGAAGTTAGATCGCCATGTGAGAGTTCATACTGGCGAAAGGCCATACAAATGTATTTAATGCCTTGCGGCTTTTAAATAATCAAGTCAATTGAGCCAACATTTAAAAACTCACAATTAGTTTTGATTTGTGATGTGTTTAACCAAATGTTGACATCAAAAGCACGCTGGCAAGAGTCATTCGGGTTTTCTAGCTATGCATAGCTTTATTTAGATCAAATTCCATATATTATCCTTATTATTATTTTGTGGAATCAGTATTAAAATATGTAAAGCCTTAAGTAATATTTCCAATGTTTCATTTTGGAAGTAAAAAAATAAATCATAAACTGTTTATTCACAAATACATTGGTTTTCTTTTGCATAAAACCAGCAATGGGTTAATAAATGTGGAACTTCTTAAAAGACATCGGTTGCTTCATAGTTCATCCATATTCATGAATCTAAAAAGTCGAAGCTAAACACCGTTTAAATATATTATTCATTATTAGCTCTTCGAATCATTCTATGTGCTCAAATGTCCTGCTTAACACCAAACTGGAAAAAAGTCGTAGTGCTGTTATGTTTGTAATTAAAAGTAGCCTAAACAAGACACAAAAATTTGCATACCGATTTTGTGACACAGCTGTCATACATCCACCAAAAATAAAATTGAAAAATAATTCAATTAAACTGGTTCACAAGTTGTGTGCTACTTGTTTACTTGATTGATTGTTTACTGTTACACCCATCTTTATCATTGCACTAAATTCGGTAAGATTTTTAGCATAGAAATCAAGCTTTATTTGTGGGCGTTTAAAATGTGTAATAATCTGATCGGAGCATTTCGATTTCCTGTGTGACACCTTTCCAAAATTCAAATCCACCAAAGAAGTTATAAGGATTTGTAATTTGTACTACCTTGTAAGTTAAGAGCTAACGAATCGAATAAGCGACATAGCAGTAAAATGTAAACCTGATTATTGGTGTCGATTCATTTTTAAATGGAGTGCTGCTACTTTTAAATATCTAACAATTGAAATAATGTGAGTTAAGATATAAGGCAAATCACAATTTTAATAAATGTCCAAAAATATACACCTCATAAACATATAAGTTACTCATTTGAATTGGTTTTTAACTATCTAAGAAGACATTACATCGATTTTACGTAACATATTTATATATTTGTACTTAACGCAAACACTAATTTATTTAAATTAAGAAAAAGTAACCCAAATTACAGACCAGCAGAAATACCCACTTAAGAAATTGACCGAAACATTCTCACTAAAGGAACGCATCAATGTTAGTCTTTCCTACATATCCGTTTTATCATGTTTGATGTTTAAGTTTAAAAACATTCGAACAAACAATTGGGCAGAGTTTATTTGCTTGCCTGAAAAAATCAATCTGTATGTACTTTTTGTATTAAAATAAATCAATCCCACCAAACTACGATTACCTATTAGCGATTGAATCAAAACATAATTTATTCTAAACCCATTGGGGTCACATTACATATTAAGAAAATTAACTTAATAAAATCTATAATTTTACCGAGACCATGAGTATATCAACCGCATGGTATTAATTTACAAGATTGTTTGATCATCCTAATTTTGCCGTAAAAAATATGTTGACCTTCATAAAATATTCAACTCCGGATGAATAGTTTGCTTTATTTATAACAAGAATGCTAATGTAATATTATAAAAAATTGCGAAATTTGAAAAACAAAAATGTAAATAATAAACCAAAATTTTATTTCGGACATTTAAATACATAAAATTGTAATTTCAATTAAGGAATGTACATGAAACAAACAACAACTTTTATTTAAAATTCAGGAAGAGACATTCCGTGGAAAAGTTTACATAAATGTATATAATATTATAAATTCTAATCAAATATAAAACACCACTTCCTTACTTCATATTTACATGTATATTTTTCATTTTGAAGTATTTAAAAGTACAACTCATTATATTATTTAAATTAATTGTGCGTTTTCATATGTTTGCTTAACTTACTTGATGATGCAGAAGCCTTAGGACACTTTGGACATTTGTAAGGCTTTTCTCCGGTATGAATTCTTGTATGAATTACTAAATCACCTCTCAATGCGAATGATTTCCCGCACAAATTGCATTCATGCTCCTTAATTTGGTGGTGAATGCGTTTTATATGTACATTTAAATTGTGTTGTAGGGTAAACGATTTCTGGCACAGTTCACATTTGAAACTGTTTAATTTAGTATGAACATTCATGTGCTGCTTTAAATTTGATTTTGTTAAAAACCTTGCATTACACGTAGAACAGTTATGTGATCTAGATCTAACACCAGAATGTGCATCCTCATGTTTTCGAAGGATACCCTTTAGTGAAAACGATTTGAAACATATTTCACAGAGGTAAGGCTTCTCCCCAGTATGTCCTTGAATGTGGGTTTTGAGAGCATGCGTTGAATTCAGGTACTTCTCACACAAATTACACTTAAACGGCGTTTCTGGTTTGTGTGTATTCAAATGTCTTTTTAGGGTTGATTTGTGGGCAAATACTTTTTGACAACGCTCACATTGAAATTCTTTGAGCCCACTATATAGTAGTTGATGGCGTCTGAGATGAACCATTCGGTTAAATGATTTTTGGCAAATGTTGCACTTCAAAGGTTTTTCTCCTGTATGCCACTTAAGATGCTGCTTTAAAGTTGAATCTTGAGCAAATGATTTGTCACATAATTCGCAAAAGTAGGGCTTCTCATTTGTATGTGTTGGGTAGTGAGAAAAAAAAAACGAGATTGAGTGAATGTTTTGTCGCATAAAAGACATTCATGATTTCCATTATGAATTTGAGTTTGCATATGGAAGCTTTTGTTGAAACTAAACACTTTTTGACAAGTTGGGCGGTTTACTTTCTCTGGTACCATTTTCATTTACAAATTGAAATTGTATTTAAACGATATGGATTTCTCAGCAGTTCCACGAATTGGGCACTTATGTATTCATGAATGTGGGCTCTGTTTTTGGTAAAGCAAAAACATATCACCACTGCAACGAGCAAAATAGTGATGAAAACCAGTTAATTAAAAAGTACTTCTATCATATCAGCAAGAAAATAACTTTCAACTGAATCCAAGTTGGTACTGGCTGTAGAACGGTCTAACTAAAATATTTGATGCAGACATGTTGAACGTTATGAAACGAGTGATAAAAAATCTAAAACGACAATTATGCACACGATATAATGACAATATTTGGACTTGTGTTCTAATGTATGTCTTCACTACGCGAGATACTTGGATATGTATCTACTTTAGGGTTATCCCGCATTAATACATTTGATTGTGCATTTTGTTGATGAAATTTCATGTATAATTGTTTCTGTACCTCTGCGTATAGTATTGATGGTATGTAAACACGATGCTTCAAGCTTGCACGTCTTTCTACTTAAATGTTTAAAAACACTCCGGATTAAATATGGATATGTGCATTGAATACAAATGCTTGTTCTTTGCATTATTTCGTGCGTGTATATTTCTACAGAGAGACAAACCATCCATGCATTTTGTGTATACATGTTGCTTTGGCCGCAGGATTATCGCTGAAAAGAAATGCGTACATGGTTCGCAGGGCAAATTGAAACCAATATTCGAGGTTCTTGTGAGTACTAACTACGTGAAATACTTCACGACCGTCCGCATTTTTTTTAGATGTGCTGTCTACTTATGATGATGAATACAGCAAATATTATTATGCTCAGAATGCCACTGGTATATTTTTAAACTATGTTTAAGCACTGATATGTAGCAACATAGCAAGCATATTCCAACTGGATTACATGTTTGGCCAGGCATGCATATAAATCAGTCGTTTTTCCGATAGGAGTTCCAAAAAAGTCTTCGTATTCACATGATCAGTTTTACAAACTATACTATGTGGTCACGTAACTGTCAATAGGTGTGCAATAAGAAACAAAGCTCTAGTGTAAGGACTGAACTTGCGCATTAAATGTACTGAAGCACTTGTTCATTTATGACACAAGTGACCGTCATAAAAATATGCAAGCATAAGATAGCATTCACATCAAAATAAGAATTCCCAAACAATGTGTATTCAAATAGTTGGTATCTAATTGTCCTGTGACAAGAAAATTTAGCTGTACACCCAAACAAAAACCAGTTTTTGTTACAAGGAAATTACGCAAAACAATGACTTTGAGTCATACAGCACACTCATTCGCCATCAACACAATGAATTATTATTATTCTATCTCTCCTTAGTGCACGTTCTTTCAAATTGATAAAACTTAGTTTTTGGCGTTCTTGAATTCATAAAATAATTTCTTGTTCAAATTCAGATCTAAACCATATCTCGGGTCAATTGTTTAAACAACTATAATTATTTTATTATCAGGTATTCAACCACTCATAGGTGATTTGCATTCATTGAGCTCCAGCAAGTCGTAGCATTCGCTATTTTTTTAAGCCAACGACAAAATGGATTCCAAAGCCTTTAGTTGTAGTTTTTGTGAAAAAGTATTTCGTTCAAATCCAACCTTAGTAGCACATACCAAGGTTCATCTTGGAACTCACCAGTGCTTGTTTTGCAATAATTGCTTTCACAGCAAGCAAAATCTTTTTATTCACTATCTACGACATGTTAATGAGAAACCTCACTCCTGCCAGTTGTGCTATAAAAGCTTTGTAAAAAATGGGAATTTGAAAAATCATATAAGTGTGCACAACCAAGAGAAGTCTTTCCATTGTAATATTTGTCAAAAGTCATTCTCTGGTGGAAGTAATCTCAAAAAACATCAGTTGCTGCATAGTGGTATTAAAGAATTTCAATGTGAGCACTGTCAGAAAAATTTCACTACAAAAGGTAATTTGAAAAGCCATCTGAATCAACATCAAAAGGAGGGATCTTTCAAATGCTTTTTATGTAGCAAGTTTCTTGGATCTGCTACTGCCCTAAAAGTTCACATTCAAGTTCATACTGGAGAAAAACCGTATCGTTGCCAAATGTGTCGCAAGACATTCTCACAGAAGTCTCACCTGCAACAACATGAAGGTATGCACAATAATATCAAACGGTACGATTGTGCAACGTGCGATAAAATGTTTTCAAGCAGGCGTAATTTAAGTAGGCACATTTTAGTTCATGCTAATTTGAAAGCTCACAAGTGTGAGTTGTGCGAGAAATCATTTTCTCAATATGGTAATTTAAAAAGGCACATAAATGGGGTTCATGAACAAGTCCAGGATCACGAATGA
>JAQFZH010001778.1:0-19389 GCA_034695485.1 Entomobrya nivalis
TATGACCCATTGAGGAAAATAAGTAAACTTGTATATGAAATATTATTACTTCCTTTTGTAAGTCCTATCAAATAGGCCGTCTGTTAAATTATGTGCTTAAAATTGAATACTTGAATAAAAAGTGACCTAAAAACAAAAAAACAAAAAATAAGCGTTTATCCATCGCGTCTTTAAATGGACTGCTGTTTGCCATGAATGAAATTTTTTAATCTACTCGAAAAAAATGAATCATTCATTCAAAGAACACCTACAATTGGAAATGAGAATTTATGTAAACAAACGCGAGCCAAATTATTTTAAGAAAACAAATTTATATTATGTGGAAATATAATCAGTGGTACTCAAAGTAAAACATATAAATGCCGCTTAAAGAGCACTACAATCTATAGTGCTAAAATGAAAACAATCTGTTTTTCCTGTCTCAAATTTTATTTGGTCATTAATGTGAGTAGATTAAAAAAACTATTTAGATATCGCATTTAACACATTCTATTAATGAGCAATAAGAAAAGTCTATTTTATTCCTGTTTTACTTCGTTCCTAAAGGAATAGTTTCTTATTCTCTGATCATGATCATGTCACGATAGGAAAAATAAATGCCCACGTGAAATTTTTCATTCAAGAAAAAAAATGTTATTGAAAAACAGCTTATGAGTTAGTATTTTCAAATAACTTGTGTACAATTTCGTTTATTCGGGAAAACTTTCAATAACAAATTGGCAAAAAACATATATCTTACTTACCAAGCAGCAACAGAAAGTCAATGCAGTGTTCTGTTTTTTGGTTTCTTAAGCAAGAAAAATCACAAAAAAATAAGTTCGTAAATTTTATCGCATTTTTTCGGTAAATAGTTTGCAAGTCACACCATATTTGTTTTTCAGAACGACTATTCTGAATTTCGACGTAAAAAATTGAATAAGTGTGAAGTGAAACGTGATCTGATTTCAATTGGCTTACTATATGATCCAATTTAGAACAGACAAATTTCTTCTAGCGATTTCAAAATAAACCAGACCAAGTTATATAATATATATATATTTTTTCGCTTGACACAGGAAATTTTTCGGTGCAAAATTTGTAAACTAGGTTAGTAAACTTTCTAGATACTGGTTTTGCATTACTGCTAAAACATTTTTCATTTTATTATATAATTTTTTTAAATCAGAGGGCAATGATGATGATTCTTTTCATGAATTAAAAATTTCTTTCGTTTTCAACAGTCTTAGAAAGAACATGCTCACTCTTGTAGTATGCAATATGCAAGTTATGCAACTCTTATGCAATATAATGAAATAATAATTCAGGGACATAACTTGAGCATTTCATTAATTAAACTTCAATTCCTTAATTTCTAGTCATAACGAAGTCGGCACATTGCAAGATTGTAGTAGCCTTTTTGCGGAAGTTCAATAGTTCCACGTTGTATTTGCTGGCGTTTAAAACACGGTCAGCATTCATTAAAGACATCACGGTTATCACAGAACGTTGGGAAGTTTTTAGTTAGACGTCATAAAATTTCTGGATTTTGAAGTATGTATCATTTCGTACAGAATAGAGTTTTAAAGCTGAAACCAACAAACGTTTTAATTTTACCGGTGACTGTATGTATCCATATTCTAAAGTTGTCAAACCTATTTGTAAATGATGTGAAATAAGATCCAACAGATCAAATGAAAAACGGCAGTATATCAATATAAATGAATACTTTTTCCTAATAAACTAATTCAAAATATTTAGATTACGAGTTCAAAAGATATTAGTATGTGTAATGATACTCCTTACAGAAATAAATTGTAAGTTACAAAACGAATACTTTTTCCATAAAATACAAATCTCAGTATACATGAAAAAGGAAATAGAGGAAAATCAACTTAAAACTGCTGCCAATTTGCTAAAGCTTTAAACTAAATGTGATTTATTCTCTATTTTCCATCAGGCAATGGAAATGTCATCCTATTTTTTCGCAGTATTGAACAAAACGTTTCCGAAGCTCATATTGAATTTGTTTTGCATTTTTCTGGCATGTAAAGAATCCAAATTGTAAATACAAGGGTAAAAGCTTTTTTCAAATCACTTTCTATTTTGGGCTTCCGTATTATAACTGACGATGTTGAAAACGTGTAGTATTTTATTAATATTGTCAAACTATCAAGTAATTTACGAAGTGAATTGAAGTCACTTATATTATATTACATGTGAAATAAACTTCTTTAAGAGTTTTTACAATTAGTTTCTTAAATTAGATGTGTATTAACCCTTGCTATTGCTCAACTGCTTTTGTAGCATTTACAACGTTTACATTTACAGTTACATTGATACATATATATTTCTTTACGCTTTTAAACGACTACTTTCCCCTGTTATTTTCCGTCAGACTTTATTAAGGTCTGCACACAAGAAGCATTAAGAGTTCCACGGAGAAAGGCAGTTGACTTGCAGTTTACATACCTAACTTTTTCTTTACTTTTTATTTCTTACACAAAGACTTTTCACTTTTTTTAACTCGACAAAGTTGCGCATCCGTATACCTACCTACTTTAGTAAATCTTTTAGGACAGATTGTACACAACATAAATATAAGCACACGTAACACTACATTCGTTTGTTTTCGATTTTTATGAAAGAGGTTGTTAGTTTTGGAACTGTTCCACATCATTCAGTTAAAGAGGTTGTTAGTTTTGGAACTGCCAAAGTCAACTGCACAGTGGGAAGAAAAATAGATAGCTTAATCTACCCAACCATTTTCATTTTTAATCCTCCCATTCCATTTAATACTTTGTGGAAACTTGTTGCAATCTACATTTATCATCCTAAATATGAAGCAACATAGGAATTAATGTTTTTGTCAGAATGTGTTCAATACTTGATACTGCCGCCCTTTTGATAAAGATCAAAAGAACGCATTCAATTCAAAGTTTTGCTGGTATTCTGCTGACATGTGGGTAGCATATTTTTGAGCCCATCTATAACAATATATAAATAGACAATTCAGATTGATAGTGCAGATTGATATATCAAACGCAGCGTATAACCGTGATGCTGCTGGTGACTGATGATGTGAAGGCCACTAGAATTTTTGAAGGTTTTTCCATAGATCCCTGAGCCATTAACTAGTTTTACACATTTCACATGTTCAGATTTCAGGAAAACGTGACTAAAGACGAACATAAAATGAATTTGCTTGTTTAATTGTAACTCTTCTATGGTATTAAACAATCTGACAACAAGGATGCTTTGGTAAGTTCTAATTGGTTTAATGGTTTTACTTTCTGTTATTTTATATTTTTATGACTCCCAATAAATATATTTAACAAAGAGGCGCTCTTTTATGTCACTCTAAACGGGAGTATGTATGTATGTATTTATTTCATCTCTTTTTCAGGCATCAGCCTTTAATGAGTACATTGAAATTAGTTTACAAAATCGTACGACGTACGACGATTAGCCAAATATTTTCTAAATATTGATAAGTTTCAAAATGTGCATGAATACGTATCGTGTTAAACAAAAATACAAATTACAATCTATCCTACCACAAGCGACTTTGTGACTCTGGAAGTTAGTATTCTTTTAATACCAAGTTTCTCACCCTTACTTATTGCTCCAAACTGAATGAGCTTTAAACTTAAAAAATTACTGCCAGCTTGCTTGAAACAGGATTGACAAACATTTAACCGAAAACCATTTTTATCGCTACATTACTTAATCTACTGTTGTAAATCCTCTGCTCATAATTTGGAGCAAACGCGTAAATACAAAGGCGGCTTTAAAAAATAGAATTTGTATATTCCCTTTATATTTTCTGTCAGACCGACATCATTTCTATTCCATCTCATGCGTTGTATATTGAATGTAATTCACGATTTGGGAACAAATATTGTATCATATAAAGTCAGATGTTTTGGATATGCGTAAGTGGACAGTGTAAAAAGTAAAATATTTCCATTGTAATCAGAAATATCGTAATGTGTGGATTATATTTTGAACTAAAATATGAGGACTGAGAGTTATGATATATAATGTGAATGTTGTTTGTAATTTCAGATATTTTGTTACTTACATTTTGCGGCTAGATGTATTTTTTATTTTGGTGAATTGTAGCTATCCATACATTTTTTTGGCCAAACGTCGTTAATGAAAAACTGGATTTGGCCAACGTTCAAAAATTTTTTTTGGTGAAGTGACGTTGGTCGAACGTCGCTTTGGCGAAGCGTCGCGCCACGCTAATATGTTTATGCCTCTGTGTAGCTATAGGAACGGCAGCGTAAACAATAAAACTTGCTAAATTAAAAGATCCGCGCAAATAGTAAGGCCTTAAAGAATTAAAATAAATAATTGAGGTCAATTCCGTATTATTTGCGGCCGTCAACGTAAGGTTTGCCGTCGAAAACATAGAGTTTGGTGTCAACAAATGTCAATTCTGGGTTCGATCACGTAATGTTGGGGTTCAATTGATATCATGTCTTGGACCAATTGAGGTCATATCTGGGTCAATTGGGGGCATGCTTGGAGTCAATTGGGATTATTCGTGGTAAGCAGGAAGACTATGTATGCCGATCCGTACTGGACACGACAAATGTTGTTTACCGCTTTCGCCTAAATAAATCGGTATGATCTATTTATCATTAAATCTACTGTAAAACGACGACGCCTTTCTGCTTTTCCGCATAGTTATGATGCTTTTACATATAACAAATTAACTAAAACCCTACAATCAACAAATAAAATCTTCCGTTTCTGCTTTATTGAATAAATGTTATTTCGAAAATTTTGACCAAAACAATTTCGTGGTTAAATGAAAACAAACACTATTTGTTTTCATTCTTGGTTTATATTTGTGTACAAAAATACACACTCGTGATTTAACTCAAAAATGTAGAATAACGTCAGATGCAAACACAAATTACACCATAAAAAGGCTACAAATTTCATCCAAAATTTTATAGGGTATTTTATAGTGAAGTGTTTCCTTTCAAGATAATTGGCTTCCTAGCAACATTAAGCAACTACAAAAATTGTAAATATTTTATATAGGGTTAACATTGACTATTTTCATTCATGATCAGAATTAGCTTTTGGTCAAAACAATTCCATTGAAGACTGTTGCATGCAGCTTGCTATTCGAACAAGTATCTTCATGATTAAGGTTACACAAGGGCATATTTTGTAACATTTCATTATAACATAATCGTGACAGACAAATCCTATACATATTATTTTTCGCAGTTGAAAGGATTCGAGAAATGTTCAATATATAACCTTTATTAGAGACGCTTAATTTATTTCGATTTTGCTTTTGCTGCAAAGGAAACAGGTAAGAATAATAAAGAGCCAAACGCCCAATTCTCTACATTTGAACAATGTCATTGCTTCTAGTATCAGCAGTCCCAGATTTTCGCATCCAAATTTGTAGTACTGCATCAAAAATAGTGTAACTGAAAATTTTCCATTTTTAAATGGCATATTTCTCTCGTGACAAAATTCGGAAGACGAGTAAAATCTACAAGGCAGCTTCCAGGCCGCTCATGCTAGCTACTTAGATTATCATCTAGGTCATAGTGGATATCCAATCGTCAATTACTATATAATGATGTACTTTGTTGGAGTGCAGTCCGCAAACAAACTTTTTCTTGCTTAGTGGTACTTTCCTATTATAATGGCAGAAAGAGAATAAGACTTTTATATCGATATCAGTTTATAAGTATTAAGTTAGCAACACTGTTGGTGTAAGAACTCTTCAAATGAGCATTAAGCTCAACACAAGCTTAACTTGTCTACCTTAGCGTTTGCAATAAGATTGTTTGTTTTACTTATTTCAAAAACAAATCAAGTAGTTTAACCAATTTTCCAACAATAAGAAGATTAAGTTTTAATTTCAAGTAAATGTCAAAGAAGTTTTGAACATCAAGCAGAACAAAAATCTTCTTAAGCTTTTTTTCGAGAATAATAAATCCACGAAAGATTTTTTTTATGAAACTGACATGTATTATCATGCGTAGATTTTTATGGTATCCCAGAGGATTGGGTCGGGTTTCAGATTTCGTTTTGCGTAGATGGGACAACTAATGATAAATGACACTTGCCTTATGCGCACTTCCATTGCTTTAAAATATAAATACTGAGAACTTATACCGAAATACCGAAAAATATTAAGTTCGCAGGTTCAACCAAGAAACGAATAACAGTTTATATACCCTTCACTGCTTTCTTGGGACGTTTTCTATTGACACAAGTAATTTGAAGAGTTCCAAATGTAATTGTTATGAACCCAGTAGGTTTTCACCTTTTACTCGTTCCACAAAATTCCCATCTCTAATAAATTGTACAAATAACACGTTGACATGCCCAAATTTTAACAATGGCTCTAATTGACCAATTCAATCACTTTTCTCCATATTCATAATGCAAGTTTCATATTATTCATTGATTTCAGTAAAATGTTCAAGAGCAAGTTTACAAATATTAAAGTGAGACATATGGTTCTTTGACAAAGTTAGCTTAGCATGAAAAAAAATCCAATATTCAATGTCTAGTTTACTGTTTCGGTTCCGATACTAATATCGGAAATTTTCCCGATCAAATCCAATCCGATCCAATCCGATATGGGTATCGGATACTGCCAGGTTCAAGATAAACATGTTAGTCACAGATCTCATTTGAGGACGTAGCAAAATCACCAAAATTACCATTACGTTTCCAATCACCCCAGCAATAAAAATGAACACGTAAACCATGATCAGAGTGGTTGTCAATCCGCAGTCATGTCTCAGGTATCTCGAGTCAAAAATGTTCCACCAACTTTCCAGTAAATGCTCGGCATTCGGATATGTTTCGTTGGTTGAAAATTGATTGTTGTCTTCGTTTGTATATGTGTTTTCTGTTTCCAAGTGTGCCTTGGACGTATATGTAGATAAACCAGTCAAATTTGTCCAATTTTCTGATGTTGTGACGAACGAATTGTTAATTTCTACTTCTACGTAGGATACTAAGGTGCCCAATAGCAAATGTTGACATGTAATGTTGCTGGTGGTTTTGATTGTTGAACTTTCATCGCTGACAATCAATGAACGGTTGTTTGAGGACTGAGTTTTTTGAAGTAGTGCATCTTGGGGTGGTTCTATTCTATTGAGAGTAGAGGCTGCTCTTGTCAAGAGATAATTGAGCGATGAAAATATGGACATGATTCCAAATGGAAAATAAAAAGAACCCTGGCACAGTAAAAGGTTACAGACTCAACTTTAAAGTTAAGAAAGTCGAAGTTTTTCACATTACCCTGGAATCCATAATTTTGGGACTTGATACAAACAGCACTATTTTTACAAATATTGAGAGTAAATTGATGTGTAAACTGAGTTAAGCTCGTTTCCTATTTTAAAATATTGATTTACTTGTATGCTATATACAAGTTATTAATCAGTATACCAAATTAAAATTATACTACTTACTCAGTGCCATAAGATCAATGCTTATAAAATACTGTTGCTTCACGTTTTCGGTGAAAGTACGTCCGAACAAGAGAAAGGTCTCTCGCTCACTGGGCTCAAGGAAGGTACAGTAAACTAGTGTACCATCAGCTCTAGAACATATATCAGGTAGTAAGGATGGCTTGTAGGCAACTTTCTTTTATATAGGTATAAATTCTATCCTCGTGTATTCATGTTTTCCTAAGGGAAAGCTAACGTATGAAAAAAATGAAAACACAGTGACGCAAGTTCCTTTGATTTGTTTTTTGGTTGCTGTCAATTGTTTAAGTCGCCGATCACGAATTTATATTCTAATTAGTCTAAGTCTAAATGCTATTTATATTTTCTTTTTAATTTCTTCATCGATATTTTTTCCAATTTTGAATCTTTTTTCATCTGAAAGTTTTTTGTGGTTACCGGGAAACGCTGTGATTTTTCCAGCAGCGCTTTACATGTAACTTTTCCAGTTTTCAAAGATTTTAAAGTCAAAACGTTTTTTTTTGCTGCTCAACTTCATCTAATTTTAGTTTTAATTACTTACTCTCACATGTAACCGAAAAATTTGTTGTTTGAGTACTTCGTAAATTGACTACTGTTCTAGTTGTAACGTTGCCCTACCCTCAAAAATATAAGATTCTTTGTAACTAAAAGCAAATCAAATTCTACGAATACGCAAATAATCTTTCGATTCCTTTTAAACTTGTTACTACTTGTTCTCATTCTGGAAATTGTTCGTATAGCTGTTAATAAAAAATAAGCAAAAAAACTACACAAAAGTAAAAGAGGTAGTATAGTTAAATATTTGATTCAATTTAGTAAGAATATAAACATCGTGGAAACTAATTGAAGTCTTTATTGCAGGTAAGCTAGATTTAAAGGCGATATAGAAATTTTGACTTGGCTCGCAAGCCAGGCAAGGCTGGTAAGTAGCTAGTCTAAAATATTATTCCTGTTTTGCTACTCTTTTTTGTGTGACAGCTGAATTTTGTGGCGAATAAAGAATAAAAAAAAATCGGACGGCGAATTCGTAAATGAAAGTTTGAAGTCAATCTTATCAGCCAAATTACTGTGATTTTTACTGTTAGTCAATTGTCACATTATTTCCCATACATAACCATGTTAATTTACTTCTTTTGATTGGTTTTGGTGTTATTGAAGTCCACCCAGTGAACATTGTATGGATTCAATTGCTTTCTTCGATTGCGTAACAATAAGCTGGTACTTTTGGATATAATAAAACCTGAAATCACATAATTTGCCGTAATGACTGACATAAAGTTGAAATGGAAGGTTGTGTAACAGTACGCAGTAAATTTTATCCTAAAACTTATAACAGTTTTTACAGATTTGTTGTCTCAAGTGTCCTCAACCACTCCGTTTTTTGCTTTAGCTGAAATGAATAATACATTTTCTTTAAATTGTATAAACTGATGAGAGAGCTATTGTACCTCAATAATTGTTACTCGATAGCTGACGTAATAAATAATATTGTTCTAGAAGCTCATGAAGAAACATCCCGTGATCGACAATGAAAAATTCCGGACATTTCCTTTCTAAATTGGACAGATTGCCTTAAACTTTTGAACTGTTTCTAAAGTGTAAACTGCAACATCACCGATTTCTAAATGTTTCAGGAACCCAACATTGATAAAACAGAACGCATTAGTTTTTCGCATGACAAATTCAGGTATTTTTATTTGAGCTCATACATATTTGTACTGATTTTAATCATCTAAATAAAAGGAGCAATCAGTATAGTAACATGATGGGAAATTGCATTCAGTCTATAACTTTATAGATGATGTGACGGTATTATATTTCAGGACTGATCTGAAATATAACGACTTGAGCGTTGACAAAGCAAACTTCGTATGTATTAAAATCACAATTTTCCTCTTTTCAATATACCTCTTTTCGTTTTCTCGTCATGGCTCAAGGTGAAAGTAAAAATGATGAAACTGAAGAAACTTTTTGTAATATTAATTTTGCTACTCAAACTGAATCCCATTTATAAAAATATCAATAAAATGTGAATGCGTATAGGAAATTTGGGCAATTTACAAGCAACAAAGGTCAAAACTAATGAGTGTCGAGCAATACTAAAACATCTTTGTGTATATAATCAACCTTCAAATCAAAACTTTCATAACAAACAGCCCGACATTTTCATGAAAACGTTGCAGGCTTTTACCACGTAACGGATTTTTTTATCATAATATGTTGATTAATTAGTTAAGTAGTAGTCTAGATATGGACTAGCCATACTCTGTAAGTCGATCCCTAGGAACCTGTCGTAATGGATAATTAGGGTAAAGTCTACAGAATGTAAGCAAGGTCTGCAGTAAAGAAGCAAAAAAAAAATTTAAAAAAATATGTTGATTAATGCCAATACCTTAATTAGTTTTCTTAGAATATCAAACGATCATACACAACGATGCGTAAGTGGCTTGTTGTAAAATTTAAATCATCAAACTTACATCATTGTTATTCAAAACACATTTATTGCAGTCTTCAAATGTCTTTCTTTCACAAAATGTTTTTTTTGTGAATTCATTTGTTAGATTGTTTGTGTTGCGTATTTAATCTGAAAATTATTGCAAAATTATTTCCTTAATTCAAATGAACATCAAACAGGTTGGTTGTGATATAAAATGTCATGCCTAAATTGACATATTTTATATCATCTAGCACGAGCCACTAATTAATTAAGTCTCGTCATATGTTAATTGCGTAACTTAGTAGAAATCTTTTTAACCACATGGGTTTTGTTACGTTGAGATTTGAAAAACTTCAAGAAGAATGAGAACGAAGAATTCGTTTTATGCACCTAAGCAATTTCGTTACTGGTATATCCACGAAACAATTTTATATCCTTAAAGATGCCAGATGAATTCGATATTTGTAGTATAATTTTTTACTAGATATGCTATACTTGCTAAAATATTTCATATGCTCGCTTAACATTAGTGAAAATAACAATTAAATCCACCGTCAGGTCCCATCAAGTGACTTGACCCGAAATTGCTGGCTGGAGGACATTCTACATAAATGAAATTCAGGAACAAAGACAAATGACCTGACGACAATTTGCACAATACGATCAAGTATTTATTAAACGTTTCCATACTATCCCTTATAATATTTAAACATACAAGTGGACACTGACACTGCAAGTAAGTCTTCATTAGTATTTAATGTCTATTGTCCCCGGTGACGGAGAATCTGATGAAGTCACAACATGCTCAAGTAATTTTTACTACTTCGCTAGTTTAAAGTTACGATTGTTTGGTACTATAATTTTAGCTACTGTTAAAATTTTGTATTCTAATGTTGTAATGTTTTGGAATTTTTGGATGATTATTGTTTGTTTAGTGACTCTTTGAAACTTTAAAACGTGTACTGTTATTTACTAAAATCATGCAGTATGATCTTAGCCTTGCAACCCGTTCTCGGATAATCACGTTAAAAATTAGTCGCATTCTTATTCATTTTAGAATAAAACGAAAGACGAAATGAAATTTTCTACAGTACAAAAGCAAGATGTGCTCAACATTAGAACAATATGTATAAAAGTCAATTTGGGTAAAGTGTCATTAATTTTTAAAATTCTGGTTTTCTGTCGTTTGTTTCCTTGCTTCCGGTAAAGTGGCTGTACTCCAAACCCAGTGGTGTAGGTTAGGGAAGTAAGTTGCCTTAAAAGCTCAATCGAATACATTGCAACTCATAGAAATTATAATAAAACACAAGAAAATGCCGAATCTGCAATTAAAGTTTTCTATTTTGTCTGAAATGTTCGTATGACGCAGCAGACAAATAGGAAACAAAACCAAAACGTCAACACAACTTATTGTTTCAATGCCAATATATACTAAACGAATTAATCAACCTTAAATCAACTGAAAAAGTAGTTTTAGTTTGAGGTGTCCGATTAACTAACGATTTTTTATGTCACCACAAAGTGCACATTAATGTTTCTTTTGAATGGCCTTAACGTCATTCTGAGTTTAAACATGTGGTCTTCATTTGCAAAAAACGAATTAAAAAGGGAATTTGATCTGGAAAGTGAAATAAAATACATGATTTTCGAAGAAGTGGTAAAAAGCTGCTTTGTGACCGTAGTAATGTTTTAGATCGAATTAATTCCTCTTTGTATTTGCATAGTTACACCACCGAAAACCTGCTTCAGTTCAAGCTTTTTTGTCTACTTTAATTGACATTGAAGTAACTTTGGGCAATATTTGTCATCTGTCAAGAAAATCACAAGACTGATAGGAGATAAAGAGTGACTGGTCGTCCTATAGCGTCCATACGTCTCGTCTAATTAACATGACACTTAGCATACAAATTCATAAGGTCCATTGAAATAATTATATTTATGTTAGGCCAAATAGGTTTAATGTTATCAGAGTAAGACCCAAATAACTGTTACACGCTTTTTAAATGGTCAAAAACTTTTATTGTATTAATTGCTAGAGGAATGTGTCGTGATCAAATTTTGTCCAAAGACCACAGTCATAAACTCAATAGGTTTTAAAATACATGCTAATATAAAAAAATATATACAAAATGCACATTTCTAATTTTTATAGAACGTCGTTAAATTGATCAATTACTGGCGCCGCTGGCTTTACTATTTACATGATATATATGATTTCTGGCACTTGTTTCCTAAAGTTTACATGATTTATTTTAGTAATGTATTCAGTTCTTTATTACAATTTATATGTGATATTACTTTTTTAATTCATACCTGCTACCCAAGCTGCTTTCTCCCGGACGTGACCAAGAAGTTTGAAAGAAGTATCACAAATTAGTCCAGTAGAGTTTCCAGATCATGTTTTTGAGAGCAAGTATACATTCGTTAAAATTGTAAATTGTATCGAAAATATGTAGTAATGTATTAGCATTTCATAATCGTTTCCAGTGTTACAAAATATTTTTTCGTGAACAAGAGGCTTAAAATAAATACTTTTGGTAATATTTTTGTTTCCAACTGACGCACTGACAATCCGAATCGTAACACAACTTGTATTTTAAAATTCGATCGAAATCATACTTCGCTTTTACGAGTTATCATACCATGCAGACAGATTGACTGACGAACTAACTGTGAGACAGCGTGAAAGTAATAAATAGCTTTTGCAACCTTATATCAGTATACTACAGTTTACATAATATAATTTTTTTTGATAGCTGTCATACAAATTCACTACTACGCGACTTTTATTTGACACACAGATTTGGAACTATTAATATTCTTGCATACCGGGTTTGATATACTTTGGCATGACAAATTCTTTACCTGGACATTGTAGTTTTATATAATATATAATTTTGTAGGCGTATGTTTCATAATGCTTGCTTCAGGGCTTACATAGAAACAAAATGAAATGCCAAGAAATGATAGCTAAAGTCTAAAGAAGACATGTTTTCAATTAAAATGTTTTTCGATAAGACATGTAAGAATATGTAGAGATTCAAGAATGTTTTAGTTTTCCGCACAAAACTTGAAGGAATAAATCCCATATTAAAACTAATGGGTGAAAATGGGTACGTAGGCAGAAATTTTATGCAAAGTTGCCAAAAAAATTGTTTCCGAAAATTCTGCACGTAATGTGCAAGTCAGATATTTTTAAAAAATAGTTTCTAAAACAAAATGACAAGTCTGAGATAAGGAAGCGACTGCAAGAATTTTACTGTCATGTAAGATACCCTGTCGTGTCGACAAAAATATGTTCAATATTTTTTTTCTATGCACAAACTTACAATTAGAAGCCATTAAGCTAAACATATCTAATCAATATGTATACTTCAGCTAGAAATACACTGGTTGATAATGATAGCTTTTGACAGAGTATTATGATACACATTATTATGCTAGAGCAATTACGTCAAAATCATCATGATCTAAAAAAAATTGTGTAACAAATTCTACTTCAATACTTAGACGAACGGGCTAGGTGATTCCAGATTTAAAACGTATGTTTGCCATAAAGTTTCAGCCAGTTAACACATTTCTAAAAACCATATCTGTTTTCATTCCAGTTTTTACACAGGATTATTCGTAATATTTTAAAATAAAGAGTAGTAAAATCGTGTTTTGTTATTTTTATCGCTGCTGATTTTATACGTAAAAATAATGGTAAACAATATTATAGGATTAAGTTTTGAGATTCTAAATATTCAATTACATTTGATTTGGTTGTTCATATTGACCAATGTCCATGCAGATTTGTTGTATTATATTCAAATATTGTTGTTCCGTTTTTGTCTCCTATGTATGCTTTGTGGTCAGTTAACCTCTTTAATCGAAGAACACTCCTGATAAAAGAATTGATAAAACTTAATTCAATTTGATTTTAACTTTACAATGAAGTTTGAGCATAATGTGCTCATCGAATTGGAAAAGAGTAAAATTTCAATACCTCTATATAGTTATTAATTTTTTGGAATACCTTTATACTTCGGTGTAGAAGAGAATGTATTTTGTTTTTTACTTAATGTCCTATTAAATTTTAACTTGTTTTTATTTTTATATCATCCCTTTTTGTAATTTCAGCTTTTCTCAGTTTCAAAGTCAAAGATAGCAGCACTACTAAGAAGGGTAACGTATAAAAACTTTTGTTGGCAGTTTTCTGGTTTTTGTGAAGCTGTTTTCGCCATTTACTGGTATAAAAACGGAAACATACCTAAGTGAAGGAAGATGCATGCTTGCAAAACCTTTATATTTCGTCTCCTTTCATTTGAGATCTCAGAATTTTCGCCACACGATGGTATAGCACCATTCCTCAGCTCAGTCAGTACACGAACTCTGTCTTGTTCAGACGAACTTTCACCAAAAGAGTGAAAAAGAAAAACAGGGTTCCAAACTCCAAGCAGTGTATAAACGTTGTGCTTATAACACTACGAGTGCGATAGACGTACACACTAAAATTTTCTTGAATAATAAAGTTGGATTTTTAAATGACTGTTAGTACATTTGTATTTACGTACATGCATAATATTAAAGACTTAAAGAATTAAAGTAGAGTCTGATCATCATTACAGAATTTTAAGCAGTTAGTTTACTTGTTCACCGCACTTTCCTTGCGCTCATTTGTCATAAACACAAGTCTCTTACTTCGATGCATTTTTAGAAGTGCAATTCGAGGAAATTCGAGCAGATATCCGGAACTCTAAAGTTCAAGGGTAAAATCAGAATCTGTAATTTTTAAAGCAACAGTGAGCCAGCTAGTAGTGTTTCTACAAGTACGTTTAACTAAAATTAAAGTCATGTCTAGATATTCCGCACTCGATTATCTCTTGAAAAAGGCAGCTTCAGCAATCCATGAATCATTAACTGAGTCACCTTCAGATACATTATTTCAAGAAACAAAATCTTTAATAGAATTTTCATTACTTGCAAACGATGAAAATTCGACATTCAATGCCATTAGCCATAGTAAATATTTACCATGTATAATGAGTTCTGGTAATTTGTTGATTAAATCACAAGTAAATAATTCTCTTGACAAGCCAACAACAAAAAATTGGACAAATCTCATCATTTTACCTACGTCAACATCAAAGACGTACTTGGAAATAGAAGATGCATACACCAGTGAAAGTCATATGCAGTTTTCTAACCAGACATATCATAATGCCGATCATTTATTTGAAAGTTGGTGGAACATTTTTGACGAAAGGTACCTGAAACACGGCTGGGGATGGACAATAACTCTGATTATAGCTTACATGCTAATTCTTGTTGTTGGGGTGATTGGAAACGTAATGGTGATTTTAGTAGTTTCACTTCGTCCTCAAATGAGAACTGTGACGAACATGTTCATCACGAATTTGGCAGTGGCTGACTTATTCGTCATTGTGTTCTGTGTACCGTCAACGCTCTTAACAAATATATTTTCTCGTAAGTTGTCATTCAAGTAATGTTAGTTTTTTTCTTTCTTGATGTTTATGCATTATATAACAAGTGATCATAGATCAAGTATTGTGGAATTGACATTATATCGAATTGTAGTATTTATGGATGTTTTGATGTTTCATTTGCAGCTTGGATTCTTGGTTCGTTTATGTGCAAATCGGAGGCATATGTTCAAGGAGTCTCTGGCTGTGCCTCTGCCTACAGCTTGGCCGCGATCTCATTTGATAGGTAAGTCAATAGTCAACTGGATTAACATCTTGCTATCTTGTTGTGAGATTTCAATGAGCTAATAGTCTTGTCTTGTTGATTATTATTATTATTATTATAAGTCCAATTTATCTTGTCTTGTTGTTGATTGTCAAAGATAATCCGATTACTAACTTTTAATTATCTATTATTCTTTGTGTAGATGTCAAGCCGTCCACCGAAATTATGAGCGACCCCGCGGCTTTTCTAAAAGAATTTGTGTCAGAACTTTCTTCGTAATTTGGATAGCTGCTACGTCATTGACTATTCCATGGGCAGTGATCTTTGAAGTGAAAGTTTCGGAATACGATGGACTTCGCTATTGTGTTGAAACATGGCAAGTTGAGAAATATGGAAATATATACTTTCTTGTGGTTAACCTTGCCTGTTTCTACGCCATTCCCTTGCTGCTAATTTTTATCTCTAATTGGATAATTTATTGTCATGTTACTAATCGCCATGTTCCGGACGACTCTATATCTTCAGCACCATTAAGGAAAATGCACCAGGATACTAAACACCACGTTCTTAAGATGCTGGGCATTGTTACTCTCACGTTTCTCTTTTGCTGGCTACCCATCTACATTCTTGTGATAATAATCAAGTTCTCAGAAAATATCAGCGAGTCGACATATAACGTTCTAGGAATTTTGATGCCTATCGCCCAATGGCTTGGAAGTTGTAACAGTGGTGTAAACCCCATTCTCTACGCATTTCTGAACAAACGTTTTCGGCATATGTGCAAATCCATTTTACCATCCGGGTGCCCAATTAAATCAACAAGAAAGCATGTGGCTTCTCGTGGTAATACTTGTTTGGCTCCTACTGCACATTCAGACAAGACTCATTACCAGAATGGTGAAAGAGCTTTCCCCATTCCAACAAATCTACTTATTAGTAGATTTCATGAGCACACAAACAAAGTGTCAACAAATACAGTTCAAACTTTATCAAATACTAAATCAGCTACTTTAGCTTTTGGTAACGGTAGCCAAAGGACCATATCTGATTCTGAAAAAGCCACAATTGAAATTATAGCAGAGCTGTAGGTATGCCTTAATTAATTTTTACTGGGTATTTGTGGAAACGTTTATTACTAAGCATATTATCAATCCTAAAATAATAAATTGTACTCTAATACATATTTAAATTAAAACTAAAAGTATGATCTAATCTTATTAGAAATATTGTGCATGCATATATATTTATATGAAAGCATATAATAAAAGTGATTTGATTAACTTTATTTAACGGGGGACATAAAAGTGTTCGACATAGAACAAAACTAACGGAAAATATTCTAATTTAGATGTCCTAAAACGAAAAATTCCAAATGTAAGTATTCTAAAAAACACTTTCTAAAAAATATCTTCCAAAAAATATAATGAAATGATTTTAACTCGAAATATTCTAAATGTTATTTATCAAAAGTAGTGTGGCAAGAAGAACAAGTAGCTATAATTGATAAGGATCAAATTTTGATATTAGTTAAGTTCGATTTAGTTAGGTTAGATTAAGTACTAATAAAAATGTTGAGTTTTGTTTGATGTGGTTATTTTAAAAACCGATAGCAATGTTGAGTTTGGATAGTTTAGGTTCGGTTTAGAAGGTAAAATATACTATTTACATTGATATAGAGATTAGAAAAATTATAAATCATGTTTAGTTATCAGATAATCAATTATTAATTAGTGGCAAATGTACTTTTGACATTAAAAAAATATACTAAATGTATGAATGAAAAATGTACATAAATATTTTTTAGAACTTATATTTCGAATATTTGGCACGTTTTTCTCAGACTATTTTTAAAACATTTATATTATATTTAGAATAGTTTGCATTTAGAAGGTCGCTGCTTGGAATACCTTTAAACATGAAAAATAGAAACACAAACAAGACTACGAAAAACAATGACTAAATATATATTCTTACAAATTTACTTCAAAACACGAACTATGGATTTGAAATATAATTTTGGTTATGAGTATTTGGAACATTGAGTTTCATTAGTAAATAATTTAGTTTCGCATTGAGAACAAGAGATACGTTACGTTTTACATGACGAACAATTTTCACCATAAAACTTCAACGATTAACAAAATCATCTTTGAACAGAAATGGTTCAGGAAAGACAGATCATTCAAATAAAGGAACAGTTGGTTGTATTTTCCAGATTGGATAACCGACAAATAGTCTTCCTTCTTTAAATTCACGTAATGGAATAAAACAAATTAAGATGTACTCAAAATGGATACGATGCACAAAATTAGTCAACAATTGTACCAGACGTGATCAAGCTCCGCCTAGTCTGTAGTCATAGTGAGAGGTCACAATACATTTGCACAAACAAAATACTCATATATATTTTAATTTACCCGCATCAGTTGAATCTTAACATGCTATACATATTTTGGCGTACTCAAAATTTAATGTTGAAAACCATTTCAGAAGAAAAACGACATTACAAAGAAAATATGTTTTTGGAACACGGGCTGCAAATAAGTGGGTAGTGGGTAACAGGTTATGGCAGTTGAGGTCCTGAAGTCACGGCCATGACATCAAAAAATTGATAAACAGAAAATTACGGTATTATAAAGTCTTCTGGCTAAAACCATCAATATTCATGTTCGAATTGATGTTTGATGTGAAAGTCGGTATTGAAGCAGAATTTGACACCTTAAACAGCCATATTGGATGTTGAAGAATGGTTAATATTTACCCTTGTCTATTACTGGTTAAAATTACATACCGTTCTTCAAAATGACGTAATCGTTTGCTGCATTACATTTTTGACAACTACCGGATATAAGGATATAGTAAACCTCACTGATATTCATTTTCACTCTTATTTCATCGGATCCAAACGCCAGAACAGGTATATTTCACTTGTTGTTATGAAAATTGTAACTGCCTGGAATAAAATACTTAAAGATATTCAAAAGTTTTTTATGAACCTGACTACTGGCTACCCAAGAATTCAGTTTTATGCTTAGTTCCCTTAAAAATCTTCAGTTAAGGTTTTTTAACATTCATTCATTCACATTTATTGCAGATAATCAAGTACATAAGTTCCAAAAGTGCATAAAAACTCGTATTAATTTTGATTAAATGTAATAATTTTAATAAGCTATACTTTAACTGTAGATAGCTTTTTAGTCGCTTTCAGGCTTCGATAAATTCTTCTATCTAAGAAAACAATGGTTCATAACGTGACACGTTTTTGTTTGGTTTTAAGTCTTATTACAATGTAATTTAATGGAACGCAATAATAGAGCCGACTTCTTCTTAGTATACCTTCATCTTAATCGATTATATGGAGACGAAATTTGTTAGTCGAACTTTTTTTTCGAATTGTACATAATCGACTGCTACATTGTTGACTTGTTTTAGTCGACCTTTAGCAGTCGAACATGTCTACTGTTGAACTTTTTTAGTCGACCAGAAACAAATATATATCGTACAGATGAGAGTGTTGGGTTGTTTTTAGTAAAGTTGGGTTCGGTTTAGTACTGATAGTAGTATTGGGTTGTGTTTAGTTAGGTTAGGTTTGATTAGGGTTAATACTGCCGAAAAAATGAAATTCGACTATTTCCGACTAAATTCGACTATTAAAATTCTACAAAATGAATGTCGACTAAATTGATTTCTTCTAAAAAGTTCTACTAAACCGATTTCGTTCCTAAAATTTCGACAATAATTTTTAGGTCGACTAATAAATTTCTACAAATAAAATTCTTCTAATATGGTTATACACTA
>JAQFZH010001779.1:0-19388 GCA_034695485.1 Entomobrya nivalis
ATGGCACTAACTTGCTCGCGCTTGAGATAATTGTAAATTGTCTTTTGTACAGAAGAAAATAATTGTAAAAAATTGTGTAAAAACGAAATTATATTGACTACCTGTAATTAACTGGCTTGTCAGGTAGTTGAACAGCTCACACGCAAATAATTATTTGTACAGGGATATAAAATAGCTTTCTAGGAAGTGAAAGGGTTAATAAGGTGACCTAGTACATAAGGGTGTTTTGGGTCGGTGGCAAAGGTCCAACTATTAAAGATCACCTGGATAAAAAAATATTTTATACTCTTTCCGGTTAACTTAACAAAATTACTACTTTGCCAACAACGCTTGTATTGACAAGGAGAGTATGCTGTTTGCTGGCAAATACAAAGAAAAAAGATATTTTGGCAAGGCAGGATGCTGGCTCTCTCCTGTTCCCGTCGTGACATTGGACTAGGTCTCCAAAAATGTTTATAGGTTCCACCTGAATAAGCCCACTAAACACCTTACCTTGTGCAGTAACAGTAATGATTAGACGAGGCTTCCTGTGCCAAGCACGAGCTAATGACGCTGATCTTTATTCTTATTGCAAAGCCGGATATTATTACAGTGATCCGATGATCATGGTCACCAGCATCAGACAGATCAGAAGCAGGATAATTAGTGGCATAGCAATTTAGTTGAGCTCAACTGAAGGTTGTCTCAAAATTACTATTATTGCCGCAAGGGAAATTTTTGCATTTTCATCCAATTGATTTTTTGAGGCCCTTTAGTTTACAGTACACTGGACACTCATCATAATAAGCTCTTGTAATGTAACCGAGAAGGAAACAAGTATTTGAGGAATTGAGTGTCTGGTTGTGCAACACGGACAGTGGTTTAGTTTTGCCATTGCTGGTACTGAGGTAAAAAGGAGATTGAAAAAAATACTGTCATCATTTTGGTTTAGTGAAGGAAGACTGAGTTGACTGAGTGTTTGGCTGATGCATAGCTTTTGAATGGCTGCAGTGGAGTGAATCCAAGCGCAAAGTGTTTGTGTTGTGCAAACAAATGCCAGCAGCGTCAGCATCAGATCAGCGTACACAGCAGTCTGACTACTGAGGAAAAAAACTCTCTCACGCACCAACAGCACCGCATTTACAAATCCATTCAGTTGCAAATTCAAATGTAGTAAAGGATAATAAAGCAGCTCATCATTCTACTATGTAACAAGCAAAGCATCCTTTGAAGAAGAAAAAAATCATAGACATGCAATTGTATACTATGTGCTTGGTGACTTGCTAAAAAAATTGTGAGAAAAGAAAAAAAAATGCTGAATTGTAGGAGTACTGATAAGAGACTACTGACTGCAGATCAATCTATTTTTTTTGAGTTTAGCTGATTTAATGTTGTCATTTGACAGTCGATCATGCTGTTAGGTTAAAATGTGGTGACGCTTGACAAGGAGGAAGTCAGTTTAGCACTGTGGCTTCGCTTCAGCCAATCAAACCAATTTCACCCACTTTTCAACGTTAAAAGTCAACTCAAGTCAGAGTTTCAGTTCACTTTTTTTTAGTTAAAAGTCTCAAAGTTCATTTCGTGTTCTTCAGTCTGTTGTACACAAAGCTTATGCTACTCTTTTAGTCAATGAGTCAGTTTCTCTTTTGAGTTTTTTCTTATTTTTTGTGTGAGACAAAGGATCTGTATGCTCTGTTGTAATGCAATGTGATGTGATGCGAGATGTGTTCAGAAAATTGAAGCCCGAATTTCTTCGTGAGAGGAGAACAAAAGAAATGATGCTACTGCTGTTGCTCTCTCTCTCTCTACAATTTCATCTGTGCCTTTTACTATGCCGTGTCGCATTCCTCGTCATCATTTTTTTTGCTTGATTTTTATTAATGGCAAGGCATACAGCAATCCAATCGTGATGGTTGGTGGTCTTAGTCCCAGTCCCTTGACTTGACTTGACTTAAATGAGTAAGATGAGTTCTGAGAGGAACAAGTTGGAAGTAAGTAAAAATGTCCAGACAAAAGCTAACTTATTTTTTGTTCAAAATCAAATGGAAATAGTTTTGCTGCTACTATGCTTCTCTCACTCTGCTCCTCTTCTCCATGGAAAATGAAAACTTTTCTCGAATGGACTTGGCCCTAGTCAAGTCAGGAAAAAAAAGTTTGTATGAGCAAAAATGTTTTTATGGCTTTTTTCAGTAGAAAAGAAGAGCATGTCATCTCTCTGACTAGAAAAAAACGCTGACAACGGCAAACAAGACAGTTAACAGAAGAAGATGAGAATTCTTGTTGTTGTTGGTAGTGGTGGTGGGCTTGAGTTTGTTGAGCATAGTTACTTCTTCTTCTTCTTCGTGTAGTAATATTGCGTGGTTGAGAAAGAAGAAGAGAGAGAAAGAGACATGTATGGAAAAACCTGGTGGTGCTGGTTACACGAGGATTAAAGGAGTAAAAATGGAGAAGAGAAAGCTGGAGGATGAAACGAGCGAGTAGTATCGCTGTAGTAGCAGCGTCTGTTATTGATCCACTAGCTTCCTTCCTCCACAGACTCCACTTTTTCCAGCATTCCATTTGCAACATTACAATCCACTGTGCAAACAGGATGATATGATGATGACGACCACCACCGCCACGCCATCAAGATCCTCTATTTACAAAGCAATGTAAGTAGAAAGATGAGCCACTGAAAAAATAGAGAGAGAAGTAAACTAGAAAACAGGATCTTTGCTAACTTTTTTTCACTCTTTCAAGAGGACCACACAAACAACATGTTATAATAATAATAGCAATGATGCCGTTCCCATTTACCATCAACATTTCTCATCAACGTCAACTTCGACTTAATGAAGGAGACAACAAGTGAACTCGTAAAGTGACGTGAGATGAGTGGAGTAAGCTATAATGAATATTTAATCAATCTTTCATCTTACTCAGCTAACTCACATCTCACATGCTCAAACTCATCTTTTTCCATACATTTTCCACTCGTTTGCTCTTCGCGACACAGGCAGAAACGACAGGATGGATGGATGGATTTTTTGAAAGAGTATTTTTCTCCGTGTCTTTGTACTTTGTATCTGTCTTCCTACCAGCAGACCTTTGACATTTTTACGGGGGAAAAGGTCAAAACTGATGGTTCCAACTGATAGTCCACGAAAATCACTGATGTGATCTGATGGCTTTGCATGTATCTCCAATTATTTTTTGTGTTGCAAGGTAGCAGTACTACCGTCATCAACGTAACAACACCAGGAAAAGCACAACACTTTGAGTTTATCTTTTTCGGGGAAGGAATAATGATGTATTTTCATGGTCTTGTTTGTGACGAGCATTTGCTCACTTTCTCACGCTTCTAAAATCAAATACCCCACCAGAGAGAACGAGTGCCCCCACCCATTTGGGTAGTTGAAAAGCATTGTATTCTCAATGGAAAAAGGGAACAATGGATCTTAGGAAAAGATAGGCTTTTGTTGGTGATGGTGATGATGATGGTGTGTGGCTCTTGTCTTGTCTGCTTTTTGATAAAGTGCACATGTTGGAGGAGTACTGGTGGTGGAAATGAGGCATGCCATCACCTCTCCAACCATCCATCCACCCATTCATTCATTCACGCATCCATCCATCCATTAATTTCCATGGCATTATCCGATCCACCTCTTCTCCTTCTCCTCCCCCGTGAGAAAGCAGAGAGGCAGCAAACGAGAAATAATCAAGAGAGGAAAAATAAGAACAGGCTTTTATTTTCTCTGTGTACTTTTGCACTTGGCTCTCACATCTACACACACCGCACCGGCCTGAGAGCACCTTGTCTTGTATCTGTACAATTTATCAAGGGCTCTTTTCTCTCTCATCTCGTTACTGATGATGATTTGATAATTCCATACTATTTCATTGAGTACATCTTGATTTGATCATGAAGGAGAGAGGTAGAGAGAGGTATGATAGGATCAAGTATGCTTTGTGCAAAAAGATGTGAATGAGAGTGAACCACAACAGCCGCATCCTCCGCAACATGTCATACGCTCCATTTGCATTTAGATTAGCACCACCACCACCACCGCTACTACCAAAAAACCGTCTAGTATCTCCCATTCAGCTTGTCATCGCCATAGCCAAAACTTTGCTTATGTATATGTCAGGAGTTGAGTGAGGTTGGAGGGCACTCCTCTATTCTCACTCAAGTAACAACATAATTAACAAGAGCATCATTGTCGTCATCTTCGCAATAGAAATAAAATAACAACAAGGTGTGTGCATTGTAAATTTTCGGAATGGGAGCAAACAAAACAGTCTCTCCACCATACAAAAAAGGCATAACATTAATAATAATAAATATGTACATAATGTATATGTTAATTTAACAACTGTATTCACCTCCACATCCAAAAAATATATACTATGGGATGCTTTTTTCTATGTAAGTACTGTTTTATAACATGATGGTATCATTGTTCCATGGAATATTGAATTTGCTTTGTTGCTCTGTGGAATTTAATCAAGTGGACATCATCATTCCCATCATCACCATGAAGACGACATCAGTCTGAACACAATTGGCGCTGGGGATATTCATGGAGATGCTTTGGATGAATTTGGAGGAAGAAGTCTTCATCAGCATCCGGCCACGACACTGCAGTATTCCCCTTTTGCTGTTGCACCCCCGACAGCCCCATCTCCCAGTGCTCTTGGAGGAGGAACTAGTGGTTTTGGAGGGTTGTTAACCGGGGGAGAAGGGAGTGGTGGGGAGTTACATGCTGATCCCAATGTGCTGCTATATACACACTCCCTTTTGAGTAGTCCTGGAGGGGCAGACGCAGATATTGCAGAGGCTTGGAGTGTATTTCCACAGCAGAAGAGGAGAAGATGAGAAAGGAAGGTGGCATGGCAATGAGTTTAAAAAGTTGTTCTTTGAACTGATCAGATTAAAAGTCAAATCAAGCCACCTGACTACTACATTATCTACTTTATAAATATACATACACAAAGATACATACCCATACATATATATGTTTTTTATCTTCGTAATAATAGGATTTACTGTATTTGTATCAGAGTTTGGAAAGTAATAATAATAAAATAATAATAATAATGGAATTAAAGTGGTTGCATAGTAATTTCATCAAAGTAAGCCAGACAGACAAGAGGATTTACTCCGTTCGTTCAGTAGCCAGGAGCAGGGAGCGCTTGTGCTTTTAAGCGAATTTAGAGCTTAATCCTCTTTGACCTGCTGCTGCCATTGCCATCACATCATGCTACTTTTGGTTGGAGTGTAATCCTTCACTCAACTCACCTTCACCATCACAATCATCATTATTACAGGTTGATATGCTTTGTTGCTACTTTGGGGAAATGTGAAGCTCTCACTCAGGTTTCCATGTACTTCTCACAAAACAAGCTTGACTGACTGGTGGATGGAGGATGGAGCCCATTTATTACTGGGTGGATGGAAAAGGAAAGTGCTCTCTATCTCCGCCATACACTTGTTTGTCTGCTCGAGTGGTATGGAGTAAGTAGATCAGAAGCAGAGGTTTTAATGGCATTTGCAAGCAACGCAGCAGTTGAAACAAAAACAATAACATTATTGCTTATTGAATTGGGTGAAAGTGCAATTTATGATCTTACCGTTACAGCTTAAAAAAAATTGTCTGCAATCCAGCCAACAAACAGCGTAGCCTTTAAACTTTAGAGAAAATCCTAACCATGGCCTCATTTTCTACTTTGTAAGCATAGCCTACTTGCGACATGAGTCCCATGATTGATTGTAATGATTTTCTTCCGTTTTCCCGCAGAATCATAACTAAATTGGTTGGACTGTAGATGAATAATATTATTATGTGTTTGTGGCTGACTGGCGACAAGGCAATAATAACCGAAGAGACTGGGATGCTATTGGTGGGATGATAGTAAAGCTAATAAATTCGTTTCCGAGTAATAAACCCTCAAGTTATTCTAGATTCTGCCCGCTTTTTACGAGCAAAGAGACGTGTAAATCTATCCAGCAAAAAATGCTATAATTTTTAGTTTTTTTTTACTTCTGCTCCGGCGAAAATGGATTTTGTAACTTTTTTTTATGTATATCTCTATCAAGATAAATATCTCATAAACTTGTTCGAGTGGAGAGAACATAAAAAACAGTAAATTTTAAGTTGAGTGGGGGAATTGCATGTAGAATAGCTGCTGTCCGTGTTATTAAATTGCGGGGAAACAGGCAAAGGCACACAGGTAAATGGAGACCAATTACCCATTTTTTTACAAGGGCTCCATCCTTTTTCTGGCAAAGCAATAGAATGATTAGCTGCAATAAAAGCTATATATGTGTGTGTGTTTGTGTTTGGCTGGGGGGAGTGGATCTGGAAGGAAGGCAGTTAAAGATGCAAATTAGCTGTTCCATCTTTTATTTCCCTTTGAAGTATGGCTGTTATAGTAATAAATGGTGGTTCCAAATTGAAATGACAAAAAGGCTCCAGGTTGTTTACTTACGAAGAAGGTTTCTCTTTTTCCTGTGAAGGTAAGTAGAAAGGGAGTACGCATACTAGTCCTTGCAAAAAAGGAAAGGTAGAACTTTAAGAGAAAAGTTGGGACAAAAAACTGACAAGATAAATGATGCATTTTTTGCTGGCGGGCGTCACTATACCTACCAGCCGAGATGGAGGATACTAAGAGCAGTGGGGGTGGTGGTGGTGGCGGCGGCTGTGGGAGGGAGGGGCAGTCGCACTGTAGGAATTTTGTGCTGATAACAAAGTTTTGTGCTGGACATTAAATTAATTGGATTGACAGTTGGTTTTGTGGTGGTATCTGTAAAGTGATAACAATCAAAGAGTTCCAGAGTAACATTTCATCTGAGATATGCCACACTTACTATACTCCACTACCACCCACATCCATATTTCAGATTCAGCCTCACAAATAGTCTATATTCCTTCCTTATGCTATGAAAATTATTCTCAGAAGCTGTTTGTTTGTATGTGTAGCTTTTGAATTTGAAATTGAATGAGAGAAAGTTGGTTTGCAAGTGTTAATCCATGTGTGCAATCACTTGGCTTGTAGCTGTGTGTGTAAAAAAGGTAGGTATAGAGAAAGAGAAATAGGAAGGAGAGTAACAGAATTGGCCATTCAATCGAATCGGAAATCCTGAGACAAGCCGCATCATGCAGATAAGGGAATAGAATAATAGACACGCTCACTCACTCTCAGTTGCTATGGAAACTGGTTGGCTGAGAAGAACAAGAGCACACTTTTCTCGGGGAAAAAAAGAAAGAAAGCTGGAGCCAGTTTGCAAAGGTAAGCTCATATCACACTTGAAAAAAGAAGAAGACCACACTCAATTCTTACTAGATTTTCTCGAGCAAGGCAGCATAGAACGGCGGCGGCGGCTGTAGAGCTGCAGCTCTTACCAGAGAGTACAAATCCAGTGGTGTCATGGAATGGCATGCTCCACACCAAAAGTATATACCAAAACCAACAACACAATGTGCATATATATATCCGGAGATACTCCACACATGAATATTGTAATATGTACATATATGGATAGATACATATTCCATAATACTATATAGTGTGTACCCCTTTCCCCCCGGTGAAAATTGAATGGATTTTTTTTCAGGTCTAGTACAACTCTACGTACAACTTGTACGGTTGCTGCTGTTGCACATATCCCCTCATCACATTATGCATGGACACATTTTAACTCTGAAATCCTCCAGCGAGATAGATAATAATAATAATAACGTGTACGTATGTTCTGCTACTTACATAAAAAAAAGAGAAAGCAAGTAAGTATGCTGTGTTGGTAGTTTTTGGTAGCTCTTATTATTCCAACATGCAAGCTATTATGCACACGGAGAGGCTGGCTGAATTAGTCAAAATGCATTATGTATCACGCACACAAGAAACACATAAGCATAAGCACAGCTGTAAACTGTACCTTATACTGGCTTGGTATTTTTTTTACGACGATCTACAGCAGCAGTAAATCGTTTACTAGCAGTAGAAAAGAGAAAATAAATGCCAGATATTTTTTTCGGGGAAAAAGGAAGGAAGGAAGGAAAGAGAGCTGCGGGTTCTTATTTAGGTTGTTATGGGCCATCATAATTTCTAGGTGTTATGTTGTCTATAGGCAAGCATTTTTTTGGAGTGTCATCATCATTTTGTTGGATAGGTGTGTGTGTGGAGGAGAGTGATGTGATGAGGGAGATTAGAAAAACGAGCGAGTAAGGTAAAATGAGGAAATTGATTATGTCTTCATATGTGATCGTCTCATTAATGACCTCGTATGGTGGTGGTGGTGGTAGTGTGAGGATGGAGGCGAAAGAATAGGCGAAAAATAGTTGCTCCATCACATCATCACCTTTGTCAGTGTGAATTGCAAAATACATATTTGAAGAGATGAGAGTATGTGATGTATTTAAGTCGCTGGTGGAGGAGCATTACTTTATTGTGGTTGGAAAATATGTAAAGGGTTAGGAAACGGAAGGACGGGAGGTGGGGGTGTGTATCTATCTATCTATCTTTCTATTCATCTTTGACTGGTTATGTGATGAACTCTGCTGTGCTGCTGCGGAATAAGGAACAACATAGCCATCAACACTAGACAACCCACCCACACCAACCAAAACCACATCTGCTGCAGATATACTTAAATATCTAGTCTCTTTGAATGTATGGAAGAGTGAGACTGAGAGTGTGAGATAAACACGCAAGCAAAGCTTTTGACTCACTTTTGCTTTCTCTTCTCTCTCTCTCTCGATCTAGCTTGAAAAATAATATCTTTATAAGTTATTAAAGTATTTCTAGGAAGCATAATAATAATAATATTCTTATTCAATGTATTCATTCATTTCCAAGTGGCTCAAAAAAAGGTGGTGGCGGTGGTATAATTTTTGCGACTTGTTTTAATGGAAATTCAAAGCAGAGAGAAAAAGCAGGCTCAAAAAGCGACAAAGAAAGACTCAGACTTTTTTTCTATAAATTTTTTTTTCCTATTGAGTTTCGTTGAAAGGGAACAAAGTTGGGGAAATGAGACATGTACAAATGTACATGGGAATCATATTGGTTTGATGTAGTAATGCATCTACGTAGTAATGTTTTGGGTAGTTCCATCCACCAGCTTTGCATGCCTTTACTGCATTGCATGCCTCCCGATAATAATGATAATGTTGGTTGGATGCTTCATTCTTTCTCTTCTGTGTGCTCTGCTGAGAGAAAAAAAAGGAAAGCTAGTGAGCAGAGTTGGGTGGTTGGCAAAGGAGATTTTCTGCGAGAGAGAGAGAGAGAGAGAAAGAGAGATGGATGGATGGTTTGGAGGGATATATGGAGGAAAAGAGCTGGTATGGAGTGGAAAAGAGTCTGCTGCTTTTATTCTGCAAGCAGACCACCGAACGTGCTTAATCGAACAGTGCTCGTCTGCCGAGAAACATCTTCTCTATCCAGTCACAAAAAAACTTTCCACTGCGACCAGGCCACAAATTTTATTCGGTTTACTTTTTTGGATTTGTGCAGTTTTTACAAGTGCTGTTCACAAGAAAACCAAACAGGAAATATTTTCTCAAAAACCCTTATCTTTTTGCAAGTTGGTTGTCATAGTTACGGCACATGATGTTGTACTAGATGAAGGGAAAAATTGTTTGAGGAGCTTGTCTCAGACGTTTTTTAGCTGTTCTTCTACAAATATTGTGCACAGTGAGTGTTGTCTTGTGTTGGCAGAGTGCCCACATCATCAATAGACACACAAGACAAGAGAGACAGAGTGACAGCGGCTGAGAGAGAGAAAGGCGAGCATAGAGGAAATAAAATATAAAATAAAAGCATTACTTCTCTCATTATTATTTTAGCATTTTTTTAGGAAGAGAGAAGACGGTAGCGAGAAATAGAAAGCTGCACAAAAAATATTTCCGTACAGAGAGTTGAAATAAGCTATTGTTGTTGCTTAGGTTGCTATACAAATACAGTGTACACAGGCTTTATAAGTAGTGAGTGCAGTGGAGAAAGGCGGTTCAATTTTTTTTGGAAGCAGGCAAGCAAAGGAGGAAAAGTAGGTTAAAAGCTTTGGCTGATATTTTGGTGGGCTTTTGCTTTGGTGGAGGAGGCACGCACTTTTCCAACCAAACCAAAGGAAACCACGGTCACGATAGTTACATTTCTATACTGCGACTCAACTCTGTTGTCATTACATTTGCAGCTGGTTTGGTTCTGCTTTTACTACTTTGCTATGTAGAGTACAAAAACAAATGAATTGAAACGAACAGACCACCTTTACCAAAATACAATATATTTCTCAATTTATTTCGGAAGAAACGACACTAGCCTTACCAAACCTTGCTTTCATTACATTTTTTTGTAATTTCAAGGAAAAAAGTAAAATAAAAGGGGGACGTGTGTGTTCGTTCCTCTCTTCCTTTGTACCTTGAAAGGTAAAAGTGAAAGGCTTCTTGTGTTGTGTGTTGTACGTGTGCTTGGTTGGTTTTCTGTGAAAGTGAGAACCCTGCTGTGCTCTGCACTGGTCTCCCCGATAAATCTCTGGGCAAAGTGAGAGAAAAGTTTGGTGAGGTGAAAGTGAAAAGAGGAAAAAGTTAGAAATGGATCCAAACATCAGGGTAAGTACTCAACTCGACTCAACTCTGTGACAATTTCTCTCTCTAGACGCGTGTCTCTCACTATGGCTATTATGAGAGGGAACGGTTGTCATGTCAGTAGATATGATGACGGTGACGAGATGTAATGGAACCGAGATCATTAGCATATGGTGATGTGGAGGAGGAAGGATGATGGGAAAAGTTACTCTTTGAGTAAGTAATGTTGTATCTCTGTCGTGTCATAGCAACCCACTTTGGTAGCATGCCCAAATTTCTGTCCTGCTGAGGACGCCAAGAGGATCCGGGATGCTCTCAAAGATCCGACCAAGGAAGTGGGCGTCATCATCCAGATTCTCACAGCCAGGTTGGCTAGTCAGCGAATGGAAATCGTGACCGTGTACAAGGACCAGTTTAACAAAGTAATCATACTGATAAACTGATTGGATTTGCTTTGCTAGCTGTCTTATGGCTCCTGTAAAGGCTTACTTGCTTTGCATGCTTTCATCCCAGCAATCATCCTTTTGCTTGCTGCCTTGATGATATGGGTAATAATGACACGGCACTACTAATACAAATGGTTATGGGCAAAAGGGATTTGCGTTTCCTTCGTCTTCGTCTTCATCTCCTCCGTCTGCTGCTTCACAATCTATCCATCCATCTAAGCTTGTTTGTTGTGCTTTCTCTTGAAGAAACGTGATCAGCAGAGAAAGAGATCCCAAGTTGCCCATTACCATTCCATTGAATGCACACACAAAACAGACTGGATCAGTTTCCATGGTTTCCACGGACTAAGGTGAACGCTGAGCTGCGACAGACCAGAGACCAGACACAAGGCAAGAAACGAAGACACACAAGCAACAGCGTTATTACTCTCCAGTGACCATCACGTACAAAACTACAAGATGATCATCATCATGATCCCCTTCTTCTTCTTCTTTCACAGTTCGCCCTCCATCACATGCATATTGTGGACCAATAACAGCGAGCAAATCAAAAGGGCAACTTTCACCAGCACACCAAATGCTCACATTATTTATTTACCCTTTTCCTTCCACACATTATTTATTATTATTCATGCTATTTCCCAACATCCTTGCAATTAGTGCTGGCGTATACGTGTGTTTCATGTGTATGTGTGTCTGTGTGCTTGCACAACAGGACCTGTACCAAGAGGTCAAGTCGGCATACAGTGGCAAGCTGTCCAAGGTCATGCGAGCTATGCTGAAGCCCCCTTACGAGTACCTTGCACAGGAGGTCAAGAAAGCCATGGCTGGACTCGGAACTGATGAAGATGTTCTCACAGAGGTATGCTTGCATGCACACTTCAACAAAATTATATTATGACCTTAGCCCATTAAGTGAACCATGTATCCATATTACTTCATTCCTCATCATCCTTAGAATTACAAGTGGCTCCTGAGCTAACAAATCCAACCAACCATGAGCCTCATGATCATGTCTACTATTTCGCTAAAACTGTGTAGATTTCCATAATAAACGAAAGTCATAAAATGGTTGATTTCAACGTGAATACATTTTTTTAAAGACATGACGAGCATCTCGAAAAAAGTGTTGCTATTTCTCACTAAATCCGCTCTCCTCACAGCAGCATTACTTTTTACATGATCATCAGACAGCTTTTTTTCTTTTCTGCCTTTGTGGCTGGTGTACTGACGATGATCAAAGGAAACCTGCCATAGAAGAAAAAGAAACGGAGAAGGAAAAAAAGTTATTTTTCTGGTGGAGTTGCCACTTTTTTTTCTAGTTCTGTGTTAAATAAAAAGTTTTGCTGTCAGGAACAGAGAGAAAACAAGAAAAAAAGAAAGGAAACTACTAACATATTTTTTCTGCTTGTTTGTCTTTTCCTTTTGTGTGTACTCAGCAGTACTAGCACAGCTTGTTCAAAAGAGAGAGAGAGAAAGAAGAAAATGGTTAAATTATTAAGTAGCGTGAAAACTAAGTGTATCTTTTTTACACAAAGTTTATTTTTTATTTAAGACAAGACAGTAGACGGAGAGAAAGTGAGTGAGTGAGTCTTACACATTATTATGGAACAACTTTTCAATTTTCTTGTCAGCAAAAGAAAAAATAAATGAATCTTTGTCTCTCTCTCTCTCATACACTCTTGTACGGTTACGGGAAAAAAGTAAAATGATGAGAGGATTCCGGTGACTGGGAAAAAATGAGTGACACTTTTATTACTTTGATGGCAATACTTGCTTACAGTATTGGATGGGTACTTTATTTTTGCAGGTGCTGTGCACTCGCTCAAATGAGAATGTTTTGCTGATCTCTGCGGCGTTCAAGACCGTTTTCGGTAAGACGATTGAGGAGGAGCTTGACAATGAGTACAAGGTATCTGCCGAGTACAAGGAAATTCTTGGCATGCTAATCAGCGTAAGAAGCATAAAAAAATATTTAATCACTTTTCCATGTTTATTTTTGTCTGTCCGTTTGTATGACTGTCTCATTCAATCATATTTTCTATCTATTCTATTCTCTTCCATTTGTTGTTGGATTTCTCCAGGGGATCCGGGACGAGCGACGGGATTGTGATCCAGACAAGGCGAGGAAACGGGCGGAAACTATTTTCAATGCAGGTATGTATATGTACCCATGTATGTACGCATGCATGTTTTTTTGTGCAATAAATAGCTGAGCAGCTCACATAAAAAAGCTCTCTTTCTCGTCTTCCATTAAATAAGGCTACCTGAGAATCCAGCGAGTTAAGTGATCATGGCAATATGAGAGATCGTTCTAATCGCACACTTTGGAATTTTTGCACCAATTATTTTTATTATATTTTTTATTGCTTGGCTCAAAACATGCTCATGATGTCGTCGTGTTGAGTCACGAGAGAGAGATGAAAAAAGACAAGACAGTAAAAAAAGGACATAGAAGCGTACTCTCATAATAATAGCGCATAAAAGACACCGCCCCCTCCACAAAAAAAATATATATACCCCAACCCAACCCGAAAACACTTGCATGACCTTTTTTTCGTACTATAAAAGTTGTTTGTCATTGAAGTCAAGTGAAGTAAAGAGTGTGTCAAGTTACATAGTAAACAAAACAGAGAAAGCAAATCGCTTGACTGACTTTCTCTTTTGAAAGTGGAGAAAGTGCACACAAAAAAATATAATTTGATCGGTGTGGTGGCAAAGCAACTTTCTCCTGGAGACATGTTACGAGCGAGAGCTCTGTGTTGATGCTTGTATTACTCTTGTTGTGCAATATTGTAATGATAATAATAGTAATATTTTTTGACGTGTACCGTCATACGTACCCCTTTCATTTCGTATTTGCTTCAAGGAATTGAGCAAGCAAGAATGACTGACTTGACAAGTTTAATGGAAAAAAACACATAATAAATTGGGAAAGCCTAGTTAAGTCAGAGCTCAGAGGGTACATAAAATGACATAACACTACATTTAATGGCCGCTGGTCCTTTGGTAAAAAAAAATGCTAAACAAATGATGATGATGACGTAGAAAAGCTTGTCAAGTTATACAATATTTTAATTAAGGACTTTTTCCAAGGGAAAAAGTTAAGTTTTTCGGGTTTTGGGGCAGAAAGAATTGGGTCTGAGTGGAGACTAAACTGACAGATGTATGCAAGTGTAATGAGAATATATTTTTTTTTGGGGGGATATGCTGTGTTTGTTCTTTAAATGGAATTCAGTGTTTGTTTGGTTGGTTAAGAATGTGTAATGTAATGTAATGTAATCCAATTGAATGCGTTGTCCTGTTCCGCGTGACAGAAACGAATGCATGGAGCACGGAGACGAAAATTTTCATGAGACTCCTGACGCACGAGCCTTATACCCAGCTTCGCTTGATTTTTGACGAGTACCGCAAGATCTCGGGCCAGAGCATGGAGGAAGCCATCACAACGGAATTCAGTGGGGACTTGAGAAATGCCATGTTAACCATCGGTAGTACAACTATATCTTATGTATTATTACATCACACAGACGTCTCACAGTGGAAAAAAAACATACGTCTTCTTTCGTCTGACTTTTGTATTTTCTCGTTTTTCAGTGAAATGCGCCATCAACCGAAGTCAGTACTACGCGGAAAAGCTGGAAAGCGCAATGAGAGGACTGCGCTTTGACGACTACTCGATAATCAGGATCATTGTGACGCGGAGCGAGATTGACCTCGGGGCTATTAAGACGGAGTACCTCAAGATATACCACAAGACACTCTACCACCAAATCCAAATGGGAACCAGTGGAGACTACAGGAATGCTCTATTGGCCCTTCTGGGCGAGCCCTAAAATAAAAATGATTCTCATAAACCAGAATTTAGACCTAGATTCGATAGATAAATTAGATAGATGGATAGAGAAACACAAGACAACAAAAAAAAATATCTACACAACCACACATCACCATAAAATGCCCTCCCAGCTTTATTTTTTCAGTTTTCCACATTGCCCCACTATTCCACTTGTTCTCCTTTATGCAAAATGCAAGAGGAAGAAATCATCATCATGCTAAAATAATGTATTAGAGCATCACTTTCACTCAGCAGCAGTCTCTCTCGTATTTCACCTTGCCCTCCCTCCACCTCCCATCATCCACCTTATTCCTGTGGGAGAACTTAGGCCAAAAACTTTTTTTTATAGGCTGCTTTCATCGTAAATAAGGAAAACTCAACAACAACAAGAGCTGTACAATGTACATTAGACTTGTTGTTATTACAGCACAACTGCAGCAAGTGGTCTATCAAATTATTATTACTAGCAATTCAACAAAGTGGATTGGTGTGGAGGGAGGCTGGAAAACTATCTGTTTACAATGTCAATTTCGCTGGTTGTCATGGTCGCACTCATAGTAAATTACATAAACATACATACACATCCTGTAGCCATGACCACAGGGTTGTATTGTAGTTGTTGTTGCAAAAGTGGAGTCTTGGAATGCCAACATGAAAGGACATGACATGACAAACAAGGAAATTATTTATTCATCCATTCAATAAATCCATCATCAGTCTAATTATTATTAAGAGTTGGCGTGTGCATCATTTTCTCTCTCTGATGGCACATCTACTATCCATCATCACTACCTTGATTGCATTCTAAGTAATCTTCCTTGTAAATCCATCACTACCATTAAAAATACAATATGCAACCATCAAGCTAATTACTGTGAATTAATTACTTCCACAAAGCACGTGACTTGCACAAAATAAAATCCATACTAATTACACACCTTCACATTATACCACGCACACACCACACAACATACACATGTAAAACGATAAGGAAAAGGTGATGGAGAAGATGACGATAAATGCTAAGAATGACTTTAACCAAGACATAACGAGATTTTTTCCATTGTTAATGTTACTACCACTGTTATTACTCTCAAATGGCACACATGCATAAACCCACTCAAAATATAAAAAACAATCGACTAAACGATATATCCAAAAAAAATAATCCTCAAAACTTACTACCTTTTAACATTTTTAAACCAGTTTGCATTATGCGCCGCATTCTAAGCCTTTCATATAATCAAAAATGATATACATACCTACTTAAGTATATAACGAATAACGACGCATGTGATTGATTACTACTGGAGATGATATGAGCAAGATTGTATCCAATTTGGCCAGTGTTGCGAAGAAAATTTGAAGGAAAACCTTTACTATTTCAAAAAACACTGTTTATCTATTAAAAACTCTGTCTATATATCTTACATATAAACTCTATCTACAATATACCTGTGTATACAATATAATATATGTATGTTTAGGGAACATGTAGTGCTTGTCTTCTTGTTCTTGATGTTTATCGAAAGATATGTAGAGTTAGTGTAAATATATATAATAAATAGACAGTTAAATAAAATTCAAAAAATTACTACAATAATCAATTAATTTTAAACACTTGTGAGTGAGGAAAACTATTTAGCAAGAAGGAGTTAATGTATGGTAAATGGTCAGTCTGACGTTTTCCTGTTTAAGTTTTTATAATCCCGAGAGAATCGAAAATAAACCTATTGAAAATAAATACATTAATCAAGTAAAACTTTAATTACTTAACGATGATAAACCACTGTTGGTTCTATATAAATATTATTGAATGTATCCACCACCTGTGTATAATGTATACTCTATCTAAATACTATTATGCAAATTCACAGAACAAAACATTTTAAATGAACACGCACGATGATAATCAATCAATCAAAATAAAATTACTTTTAAAAATTATTCTTATTGAATTTCAAAAAAATTCTCATTTATTTCTTAAAAACTTGATCATCATCATTATCCAAAATGATCATCATTATTTCAGTTTTTATTAAAATTAATATTAGACATTTTTGGAATCATCTGTTTCTTTTGAATTGTTGAGTTTTTCTTAAAAATTAATCATCATTATAATTCGAAGGTACCATTTTTACTCATTTATTTATTTTATTTTATAATTATTACATTTCTTAGTGGCATCTTAATGAATTACGTTCTAAATGATTATTTTTTGTCATAATTTAAATTTCACTTAAATGATTGATCATTTATTCTCAAATTATAGCATTTTTTTTACGAATTTTAATACAGTTTTCTAGGCGATTTCGTTGTATAAGTTTATATCTATACCCATTTATCTTATCTAGGAAATTTGTTAGTAGTAAAAATACGTTACGTGTTAGCGACGGCACTTTTGTTGTGTATACAAGGCAATTTTTAAAAGGCAACAAAGCACATTTATGGCTGATTAACATGGAAACATGATTATTAGAATGTAAATACAGTTAAATTGCGTTAACAATCGATGGGTGCGCGGCAGAGATTCTCTGGCGGGTGGAGTTTAGAGTGTAGCACCAGTTCTCATCCTTATCATCATCATGCAAATTTGTTTAGTCGGTGAGTGCAAACCAATCTCCACAAGTGTCAGCAGAAAATCTACAGAAAATCAAGAATCAGGATTTAAAAATAATAGTGAAAAAACATACAAGCAGTGTAATATGATGGTTAAAAATGTGCTTTTGGGTGAAAAGGGAAAATGCTCTCACACTCTCTACAAAAGCGTTAATTAAAAATAAGCTAAGTTACTTCATCATGGGGCGATGTGTCACGTAAGGCGTCTGAAGGAGAGTAGGCTTGTTCTCCATTACGCGTACCAACAAGTTGTCAATGTAGTCCTCCATATCATTTAGCTTTTGCTTCTGGTACTCCAAAGTATTCTGCTGCTTCATTATCATCTCGATGAGATCCTCGCGGGATCTATTTTCAAACTTCTTGATGAGTTCTCTCGGCACTCGGGTCTCTTGATGGGAGGTATCTTGGGATGATGGTTTCTGACGGATTGGATTTGTGATGCCCACGGGTGTCCATTTTTGATTATTTGGGGAAATATCGTCCCCACCAGAGATATCGTTGGAAGGCTTTGTGGGAGTTACCATGGTTGGGGGCTCTTTGGTCGGAGGGTTGCCATGATTAATATTGTTATTATTATTATTTAGGTTCTTTTGGGCGGTAGAATCCTTTGAAGCAGGTTTCGGGGGAGGTGTATTGTTGCTCTTTTTGTCAACATCTACAAAGCTATTATTTCTGGAGGACGGGGTCGTGGTTTGAGAGGGAGGCTGTGGTGCTTGAGATTTAACCTTGGTATTATCAGATGCCTTTGAAGGGGACTTAGGAACAACGGGACTACTGCTGCTGGAATGACGTGGTTTTGGCACCGGTTCTTTCGACTCCGCAGCTGTAGTGGTGGTGGTAGTGTTGCTGGCAGGTGCGGAACCGGCAGTACTAAAAATACTTTGGAATGTGGGCTTCAACGAGTCTTCATCCTGGAAACTGTTGGTTCGCTTGGTCTTCTCTTCTGCCTTTTGTTTGGTATCTTGGTTAGAAATTTCGTCACTGATGCTGCTCCCAATGGTGCTACTTTTGCCAAGAGAGTTTCTCCCAAGGGATTTTAGGGAAGACGCACTTGCCTTATCAAGAATGGTTTGTTGTTTGCCAAATAGCTTAGTTTCCCAGTCGTCGACGGGGCCAGTGCTCCAGCGCTCTGGTTTCTCCGGGGGCGGAGCCTGTGATGATTTGATCTGATGGTCCGAACTACGGGTGCTGGAGGATTTAACGGGTGGGGGAGTAGCATAATTTCTACGGAGGAACTCACCTCCGCCCAAATTTTCTAGCGAGCCGTCTCTTGGAGTGCCCAAAGCCACTTGGGAAACACTCAGACTACTATGACTGCTTTTATGGGAGAGCTCGTCAAAACGGAACTCATCTTCGTCATCACTGATAACACCAGGATCCGCTTCAGAATTCCTATGATGATAACCTCCACCTCCTCCCCCCATAGTAAAGTTTTTACTGCTAGCCAAATTAGTGGAGCTGCCCGAATGCTGTTCCGGAATAGCACCAAAGTTATCATCGAGTCCTTTCTTCTTGTGGCCCCGGCCTGGGAGAGTAGAAACCTTGTTAACCTTTGACCCTACAGCCTTGGCAAAGCTTTTCAGGCCTTTTTTGTCCCCTTTTCCTTTTAAGCTCAGGAGACTTCCGCCAATGGAAGAGCCGACCTTTTGGGATAGCTGTCCAAAGGAGGCGCGTATTCCATCTTTTTTCAGTTCAGTTAGGCTCCCAGCGGCGGTCACTCCAGACTGGACAGTGAAACTCACCCGAACTTCGATATCGCCTCGGTAGTTGGTCTTTTCTTGTCCTGGTTTACATTTTAGGCTGTACCACTTATTTTTGGGTTTATCGTAAACGTCAAAGTCGCTCAAAGGAATGGTAACCTGACCCAGGAACTCATCGCCGATGAAATTTCTGTGAAGGACAGTCAGTACTATTTCTGCTTTGTTTCCATGACGTGGAATGGCTCTA
>JAQFZH010001780.1:0-19385 GCA_034695485.1 Entomobrya nivalis
GACCATAGCGATTCCATCTGCGCTTTGGGGACGGCACAGTAAGCAAAATTGAATCGGTAAGTATCCCTTGCCACAAAGAGTGGATACTCAGGTGAGATTGAAATATTATTTCGATTTGAAAAGAGGTCCATGTAAAATGATGGCGTTTTGTGTTCAACCTCTATAGTATCTAGCATCGGCATTATTGTAGGGAATTGATTAGTAACGCGCTCCTCAGATGAATTGGTAATGTGATAATTATCCATTTTTGATAACAATGTGGCGTTTATGGCTTGAGCTACTGAGTTACAGAAAATAACAATTGGATACGTCCTTCTAGGCCAATGATGAAAATTTCGAAGCTGACCAAAATTCTGAACTACAAAGTCGAGTAGGGTTTGATTGTAGGTAAAATCAAGATAATATACGATATCAGCAATTTTTTCCATTCTTGTTCTGAAAATTATCGGTCAAAATTTACAAAATGTCAAAATAGTGTAAAGAGTAAACGCCGTTCTTGGTAATAAACTTCAAAGCTGCACTAGCTGAGATGACCCACTGTGATAGCTGTTTTACGCAGTTACGGTAGCGCGATCTTTTGCATAACAACTTATGCGTAATTTCAGAAGAGCAACACCACATCAATAACAAATTACTTTTCCATTTATTGAATTGTATTCCAATCGATTAACCAATTAGAAAATTCCATGACTCAAATTTCCACCTCTCCTAAATCTATGAATCCATTTATATGACTATGACTGCTAAGAAAAGCACAATTGCACTTATCGTCCAAGTGCATTGCTTCTAAATAAGTTCTTCTTTGTATTCCACTAATTCAGCTCGTTAGTTGCATTAAAAACTCAAAGAAAATGGCTTGTTATATTCTGACTTTGTCAGCTTGTTGCTAATGGCTTGTTTATGTCAATGCCAGTCATTCGTTTTAGAAAATGATTAAACGACATACACTACACGTGAATCAAAAATAAGTATGTAATGTCTCGTTAGAAGAAGTATTCCATAACGTTTTGTAGTGCTTACGTATGTTATAAAGCTTAAGTAGTCAATCCGTCATCCCAAGTGGTCAAGTATAACGAAGATTTATGAAATTGTGTAAATGAATGCATCGTAAAGCTTAGAAAGTTTTTCATTAAAAAAATACAGTACTCGTTTAAGATATTTTTATTGCTTCTGATTGTTACTTAATTGTGTTTTCATCATGTTATCGTATTCACAAATATTTACTATTTTCAGGTTAATACCAATTAATTATTAAATCAAAAAGATGGTGCCTTGTTCCCCTTACGTTCAATCACATCCACATAAATCGGATCGTGAGGTGCCATGAATGGTCCACCAGGAATAAAGTTTAATTCCGTGTCCTTCCTCTTCACAAACTTCAAATCCTTCAGCAAGTAAGCCGTAAGCATTAACATAACCTCTCTTGCAAATCTGATTCCAGTACAATTTCTCGGTCCATGACCAAATCCAGTGCTAGCGTAAATATTCAGCTTATCCTTATTCTCCGGCATAAATCTCTCAGGATCATATTGCTCTCCGTTTGGATTATAATCTTCACACCGATTTATCGCCCAAACAGGAAACATTATTGTCATTCCCTTCTTAATATTTAATCCATACTCTTCATTAACCCAATCTTTAGTGCACACCCGTTCCGGTCGGTGAAAAAATGCATAAAGTCTCAACGATTCGTTAATACAAGCGTTCAGATACACAAACTCGGAGAAATGCTCATGCTCCACTTTCCCATTATGCTTGGCAAACACCGCATCCACTTCTTCATACAACTTTCTTTCAATTTCAGGGTTTTGGGTCATATGATAAATTGTCGAGGATATCATTATGCTAACTTGGTCTTGAGTGGCAAAGAAGAATACGAGGGCTTGACAAAATATGGTGAACTCTGTGACTTGTGCTTTTTTGAATTCGGGAGTGTCCAGTTTATCATACCACTCAATACACATGTCCACAACGTCATTATACTTTTGGCCTGATTTACGTCGTTCGTTCATCATCTGCTTGAAAATTGTAACGAATCTTGCGACTGGCACAGGGTTCATGATTGTGGAAGACATGAACTTTTTCATAAATGGAAACGTGTCTGCAATTAAATAAATATTCATCATAAATTTTATGCAAAAATAATTCTAATTCGAAATACAATTTCATTAAATTTCGTCGTTGAAGTTTCATAAATATACTTACGTGACCAGATAATTAGCTCTGAAGATTGATGTTCCGTTGGAGGTGTGAGTAGCTCCTTAACCAATCTAGCAAATTCAGTGTCCTCTCCCGGATTACCACTAATTCGAACTGAAAATACACATCTTGAAATAAGGTCAGTTAGCATGGAATGGATGGATCTGAAATACAATTACAAATATTTACATTTTAATGCTCCCGTTCCTTTGAATAGCTTCCTTGTAAATCTATATTTAAATGAATTACGTGTCAACAGGAAACTTTTCAAGGACCCCTTTTCCTGTCTTCTTAATTTGCCCCTTCAAATTTGAAATAAATTCGTTTGTGGCTTCCATCATTGGCAAATTCATCATTTTTACTTTAGCACTGGTAAATGCAGGTGTGGTCAGGGAACGAACGAGTCTCCATTTCTCCACTAAAAACATAATAAAGTAATAAACATTTTTTTGAATTTTCTAAATCAATAAAAAATTACAATAGGGATGCATATATTTTACGTGGTAAAAAATCAGGCATTTCATTCATCACTGGATCCCCAAAATCCAAGTTTCTTTTGTCGTTAAAGTAGTCAGCATCTTTTACACACATCAGCCTAACTAACTCTGGAACACATATGAATAGTTGTGGTTGTCGTCCTTCATATACCTGTACGTTAAAATAATAACTGGTTAAAGCGTAATAAAAATGTGTAAATTTTTATATTATGTAAAAGTCAGCTTACCCCAAAAATCTTTCCATATTTCTTCATCCAATTCAAGTCATTTAAGCCTCCAGGGGTATTATAAATTTGTCGGGTTGACCCCAAAATCGGATGATGGGGTACTATAGGAATACCCATCTTTTCTAGGATGCCATGTTCCCATCGTGCGTAAATTAATAAGCCCACCAACACCAACACAATTAGTAGCCCTAAAGCTAATAAAATCATTCTAAATATTTTTTTTTGGAATTGTACAGCAAAAAAAAACAATAATAGTAAAAAAATGAATAGCACTCCAGTCCTGTCAAATTGACAACCAGTTAAATACTGTGGCCTATTCAGTTTGTTATTGCCATCAAATGGGTTTAAATAAAGTCTGTGTGCAAACTTGCGCGTGTGTCGGTGCTCTTTGCTTTGGTAAAAATTCCTAGCGATAAAATTTATACTAGATTACTTCATGACCATTTTAATTACCGCCTTGATATATATTATGGTCATGACCAAGCTTTCTGTATTAAAGTGAATGGGATGAAAATGCTTTTATATTTGAATCACTTGAGTCTTTCAAAGATATGGTTTGATATCTGGTTGTAATAACGAAATATTCACTTTACCTTTAAAAAAATCTTTTTCTGTGGTATTTACTTTGCAAGAGTTTTATGATTGTAATGCATTTATTATATAACACATTATGCAACGTTGCTATTGAAATTCTCGCTGCCTTGCAGTCAGTAGCTTGGCTGGTCTCGTCTCGTCAATGAGCAAAAAACGATTCAAGGTCAAGTATAATTAACAACTTGTGTTAGTAGTGGGATGGTGTTGATGGGATCAAAACTGACATATAACATGACAGTTCAATTTAAGCATGTGTTAGTGTATAATGGCAGACTGCAGTGCCGTGCATGTTAGTAGCGTTAATAAAATACGTATTGACTGATTTAGGTAAAAGAAGAATAATGAATGGTGATTTAAAATGCAAGTAGTTTTTTTATCCAAATAACTTTATGATGCACAACTGGGTGTAAATTTTATCCAATATTTCCTACATAGGTATTACAATGATAATATAATACAGCAAAGATAACGTGAAAGATTTTAAACTTTATTTAAGTTTATTGAATTTTCTTTTGATTCGCTGTAAATTTTGCTTGATTATTTAAACCGCACATATATTTGAGTACTGCTATACTAAAGTACAGTGTTATCATGGATGTTATCAAAGTTAACATTGATATTGCGGCCCATACATCCAGCTGACGCTTCGTCCACCAAGGTTGACCTAAACTTAAAGGTCGTAATACAGATAGTTCATCTTGATTGTGTCGAAGAACAAAGTCGGTCCACCATATCGCATTTTCGAGGGGCTTTTGTGGTCGATCTTTAAACATCTTTGATACTCTGTTCATGTTTATCCGATACCTACAAAATTTTATAAAAATTTATAAAAACCAGTTTTATAGCATTCTGTCAATTTTATCATCAATTAAATTTGAGTGCATGTCAAAGTGAAATACTTTGGATCATTGAAAACCAGATTTATAGCATCTTCCAGTTGTGATTGCGTGACTGTTGTGATTTCCAGCCGGATTCCATATTCTCCTCTGTGAATTCTCTCAGCATTGTAATCCTGCTCAGCAAACACGGGGAAGCTAATGAGAGGAACTGCGTTGTATACAGCCTCCTGTGTTCCCAGTAATCCCGAGTGTGTGATGAATGCTTTTATTTTCGGATGGGCTTTCATTTAATAAATATATGAATGTAATTTTTTTAAATCAAATTGTCAATTTCTCATAGAAGTTTTTAGAAAACGAATCCAGTAAAAATAATAATTACCAAGAATATCTTGTTGTGGCATCCACGAGCTAACATATACATTCTTATCTGGGAACTCATGAGCTAACGAATCATTTCCAACTTTCCAAATAAATTGGATATTTGGAAAGTTTCGAATAGCTCCTATAATAGCTTGTTGAGTTGATGTATCCATTCGATTAAAATCGGCATAAGTACCAAAGCTAAGATATATAAATCCTGAACCTTTTTTCAGGAATTCATCCAGATCCTAAAAAATAGTCATTTAAACGACTAAACGAAATAACGTTACAAATTAATAAATATAAATTCAATGATAGATAACCTTTGGCAATGGTTTCCGTTTAGCTGCCCAGGCAATTCCCCCAACAGAAATAACATTTGGTGACACCGATCTTGCGAATTCCTCAGAATAATGTGTATTTAAGAACACCATGCTAACATTTCTTTCGATTTCTTCAAATGGCGTCAACTCTGTTAAATTTAGCTTCTCTTTTGTTAACCGTTCCAAATAAGGAAAGTATCTCCATCTTCTATCCAAATTCCATATTATTGGCATCAGTGCATTTTTTGCACGTTGTGTAAATGTCATAGGCACGGGATAATGTAAAGCCATATCCGGAATCCAATTGGTTTCATCAGGTAAACCAAAAGAATCGGAGAACCATTGAAATGCAGAACTGGGTTGAAATATGATAGTCTTCGCGTTCCAGTAATGGGCCATTCCATAAGCACAGTCATTAAATAAGCCGTCAATAAACACGAGATCGACTTTGGTGTCCTTTACCCAATTAACGTATTCGTCATCCGAGTACACCACTTCACAAACCATTTTCCCCAATTCTAAAAGAAAAAAGTTTTGCATTAACAATTTAAAACTTTTAGTCAGTAAATTACTTGTTACTCATATAAGTGTACCTGGTAGAAGAATGACCCAATTGGCAAATGTATTTCCCTTTTTCCTGTCTTGAAAAACATCCAAATGGTCACCCAATCCATCTGACCATGTCTTCAATTTTTTTGGTACGAAGTCTCGAATTTTTGGGTTAGCACTTTTTGATGGGTAAGGTGAAACAAAGGTCACATTATGCCCCTTTTCTGCTAATGCCTCAGCTAGAGGCCATGCAGGAACTCGGTGACTGTATGAAGATACCCCAAAGTAAAACACAATATTGGCAGTGTGTACTGTACTGAAGACAGTCACAAATAGTACCAAAATAACTAGATATTTCTCCATAATTTTCTCTTAAAAAATTTAAAGGATCAAATAAATATGTAGTACGTCTTTCTCCGACCTGCAAGGAAGAACTGAGTAATATCCTCTGGAAAATATGGGCATTTGAAGTACAATGTAGTAATTAGAGTTTACAATTTTTTAATTGCGTAACATGTGGGAATAAAGTGAGTAAAAACTATGCCTGTAATTTTTGTCATGTCATTCCGTGAAAACATAAGGTATTATCATACATGCATTATTTTCTGCATTTTTATGATACTAATCTATAATTATATTTGCCAAGTGGGACAAGAATGTAGCAAAACTAAACCCTATCCTAATCCTAAACCCATGTTAAATAGCTAGATGCTAAACCCATGTTAATTAATTACATGCTAAACCCGCGTGGATTAATTAGACGCCGAATTACATGCTAAGCCAGATTAAAATTATATTTTAATTGCTAACCCTATCTATGCTAAACCCAATTAAAATTTATTTGCTAAACCCCATGCTAAACCCAATTAAAAATTAATTGCCAAATTCCATGCTAAACCCTATAATAATCCATGCGCTGAACCCAATTAAAATTTAATTGCTAAACCCTATGCTAAACCTTTTGCCAAACCTAATAATAATTAAAAATTTATTTGCTAAACACCATGATATACCATATGCCAAACCTAATTAAAATTTAATTACTAAACCGCATGCTAAACGTGCCGTTAATTTACTGCATTCTACACCCCCACGTTAACTAACGAGGTACTAAAAGACATGTTAAACCCTACCTTATTTTACCGCATGTTTAGCTCCATGCTAAACGCCAAGTTAAGTTTGAATGCTGAATTCGATGCTAAACCCCTAACTAAATCTCGTAAAAATCCCCATACTAAACTTTACACTAAAAGTTATACTAAATCACATGCTAAACCTTAATCATAAACTCCATACTAAACCGAATGCTAATGCCCACTTGTATATTACATTAATTTTTAGTTCATTTGTGGTTTAGTACAAGCTTCACATATACCCAAATCAGGAGATCATTACCCGCCAAAAAAAATTTGAATGAGGTCATGTGACTTGCATCTCAAAGGGACAGCAAAAAACTGATAGCCAATCCACTATCGGAGTTTGACCTGACATGACCTCATTCAAATTTTTTTGGCGGGTAATGATCTCCTGATTTGGGTATATGTGAAGCTTGGCTTAGTATCGGGTTAATTCCCTTAATATATAAGATGTAGCCTTTTGTTACTACTTTGTTAACGGGCCACTTTGAATTTACCGCACCGCGGCACTAGTGATATGATATGATTTTTTTATCTTGTCGCTTATGAATACTGATTCAATTCAATACTTTTTTCGTAATCACAGTCTACTCAACAAAGTGAGAAAAAACTTATCTGGCGACCCATGCTTTATTATTCTGTAAAAGAAGAACTGTTTTTGACCTTGAAGTAATTCATGCACTTGAACAGTAAAAAATGACATTGTAAATGACATAACGTTACTGCGACACACAAGTAGCATTGGTATAGTCAGTGTGCAAACCAATTTGAGAAAATAAACCCATCGAATTCATATAATTACAGCATTTGTATTATATGAATGATAATTATATAATATTAAAACAAAATAAACACAGAAAAACTGAAATGTTTGCGTTATTTCTTTTTGGCATAAATTCTATCCGGATAGAATTTCTCTCCATCTGAATTTAATTCTGAGCGACGAGCAACATTAATAAAGGAAAACTAAATGTCAATCCTTCCTTGATACCTAAACATCATTTTACAATATCATTTCGAAAATTATTCTAATTAATAAATCTAAAATAGTTTATTTTGCATATTACGAAGATTGATGTTTAATTGACAATCAACCATTTATGCCGAAGAATTAAGTAAACAAATTGAATTACACACGAATCCACAAATAAATCCCGAACTATTTATTTACAATTTGCACAGCTTTAGTAACATTTAACATTTAATTTATTTAAATAAATTTATGACACAACTTTCCGCTTACAGCTTACGCTCAATCACATCCACATTAATGGGACCATGAGGGGTCATAAATGGTCCACCAGGAAGAAAGCTCAACTCCGTATCATTTCTCCTAACAAACTTTAAATCCTTTAGCAAGTGGGCAGTAATCATTAACATAGCTTCTCTTGCAAATCTCATTCCAGTACAACTTCTCGGTCCATGTCCAAATGAAGTACAGGCATACAAATTCAGCTTATCTTTATTCTCTGGCATGAATCTCTCAGGATCATAATTTTCTCCATTCGGATTATAATCTTCACACCGATTTATAGCCCAAACCGGAAACATTATTGTCATCCCCTTCTTGATGTGTAGATTGTACTCTTCGTTATCCCAGTCCTTAGTGCACACGCGTTCCGGTCGATGAAAAAATGCATAAAGTCTTAACGATTCATTAATACAAGCGTTTAAATAAACAAACTCGGAGAAATGCTCATGCTCAACTTTTCCATTATGTTTAGCAAAGACAGAGTCCACCTCCTTGTATAACTTTCTCTCCATTTCCGGATCTTGAGTCAAATGATAAATTGTCGAGGCTATCATTGTGCTAACTTGATCCTGAGCGGCAAAGAAGAATACTAAGGCTTGGCAGAAAATAGTGAACTCTGTGACCCTTGCTTGTTTAAATTCAGGAGTATCCAGTTTATCATACCAGTCAATACACATGTCAACGACGTCGTTATATTTTTGGCCTGATTTACGTCGTTCGTCCATCAACTGCTTTAACATACTAACAAATCTTGCGATTGGCTCGGGTTTAATTAATGTTGTGTTCATCAATTTTTTCATGAATGGAAAGGTATCTACGCAAACACAATTAAACAAATTTATTTACATAATTAGCTGGCACAATAAAATTTCTTAAAAGATGTATTATCTATAAAATTTTATAGTATGCTTACGTGACCAAATGACTAGTTCCGGAGATTGATGCTCAAATTGGGGCGTAACCAAATCTTTTACCAATCTAGCAAATTCATTGTCCTCGCCCGAATTTTCACTGATGCGAATGGAGAATACACATCTTGAAATAAGATCAGTAAGCATCGTGTGCACGGCTCTGAAATAAAACAAAACAAATATTCACGTTTTAAGTTTTGTATTGTCAAGCATATTACTTATACATCGTTTTAAAGAGAATTACTGGTCCACTGCCAATTTTTCAAGAACCCCATTTCCAGAAGATCGTATTTGCTTCTTTAAACTTAAAATAAATTCATTTGTGGCTTCCATCATCGGCAAATTCATCATTCGGATTTTAGCACTGGTAAACACGGGTGTAGTCAAGGAGCGAACGAGCTTCCATTTCTCAACTATAAGTTAAATGGTAATATTCGAGTAAACCGATTAATTTATATTTGATTAGAAACATAAGAGATATCAAGAAAATGTGAATATATTTATTTTACGTGGTAAAAAATCAGGCATTTCATTTGTTACAGGATCCCCAAAATCCAAGTTTCGTTTGTCGTTAAAGTAGTCAGCATCTTTAATGCATATTAACCTGACCAACTCTGGGACACAAACGAATAGTTGTGGTTGTCGTCCTTCATAAACCTAAAATAAATAAATGCTTATTTGTTAAACTATATAATAATAAGTGTATAGTTTATCATTGTACCAAACTTACCCCAAAAATCTTTCCGTATTTTTTCATCCAACTGTAGTCGATTAAACCTCCAGGAGCACTATAAATTTCTCTGGTTGACCCTAAAATTGGGTGGTGGGGTACTATAGGAATACCCATTTTTTCTAGAGCACCATGCTCCCATCGTGCATAAACTATTAAACCTACCAACACCAATAAAACTAGTAGTCCCAAAACTAAAAATATCATTTTTAGCTATTTTCAGGAAAAATAACAAAAAGTTATGACAGCAAAGCCCAGCAGAATCCGAATTTTAATGCTACCAATTTGGTAACCAGTCGAAAACTGTTGCCTGGTCAATAAGCTCATTCAATTGCTTTAGCCTTGATTTGATGTCTAGTCTACTCATACTCTGAAAGTCCAATGTGCACACTATCAATAAAAAGCTTGTTCGTGCTTTCAAGTTTAAAAAGTACAGAATGATGATCATCATGATCATGATGATGTTTTCATCAATAAAAACATTGTACGCACATGCTACATGATTGTTCATGATCGCTTGATAACTTAGGATGACCAAGCTTTTCATGCAAAGAAAGCAAAAGTTATGAAATTTATTGTACATTCATATACTTTTGTATGTCATGGTGTTTATTGTCATGAAGTGATTACGAGTTATGAATTGTTGATAAATAGCAGTGTTTACTGTATACTTTGAAAGACATGATTGAAAAGGAATGGTCTTTTATACCAACATTGTATGTACCTAATGGCTATTGAACTAGCCGCTGGTATGCAGTAAGTCAAAAAGATTCAAGGTCAAGTGTACTCAACAACTCTTGGGGAGAGTGGGTTTGTAGACAAGAAAAATGTGATGGTCCAGTATCAGTAGGTGAATATTCGTGTATGATAGCAAGTTACAATGCTGATGACGCAATGTTGGCGTTCATATTACGTGCGAATATTTGTAACGTACTAGACAGTATGCTGTATTAAAATAATTAAAGGCAAAATTAAGATGATAATTTGCAGGTGAATGATTGTCTTAAAAATGTAAATGTAACTAGCTTGTTTGTCAAATTAACTTTTTATTGAAATTGAATAAATATCTTGTAAACCTATATATATATATATTAAAAATTGCTTCATGGAATATGTTTAAGTATTGACATATGGAGGAAATGCATACAATATAGGTTGTACATATTTATGGGAAATTTGGATTAAAATAAGAAAAACAGAGATACTCTTGAGCAGAAAAATTAAGTAAAAACATTGAAAGTCTACTATTTAATTGTTCTTTATTTTCTTCACATCCTTATTACTACCACCACTGCATGACTTTCTTACCACTCCTACGATAATACATTTAAGAATGTATAATTGAATGCTAACAGCTACTAGTATGGCGAGCATAACAAATAGCCACACATCCAATTGTCTCCTAACCCACCACGACTGGTTGACATTGAGAGGTCGAATGAAATTGTGCAAATCAGCGGCATCATGCTCGAGAACATAGTCTGTCCACCAAACTGCACTTTCTAAGGCACCTTGAGGTCGTTTCTTAAACAGACTTGATACCTTTTTCATATTCTGTTGAATTCTAAAAAAAACAGGAAGGAGTGAAATTTAATCAAAATGTAGACTAAATATATATATTTTAAATTAGAACAAATACCGAGGATTTCCTGTAATTTCTGTGATGGCTGTCTCAAGCTCACTTGACTTCAAAGTGGTTATTTCTAATTTGATTGCTATTTGCTTCGCCTCTAATAAATTAGCATTGAAATCTTGCTCTGCAAAAATGGGAAATGAAACCATGGGAACGCCATAATAAATAGCTTCATTGATTCCTCCCAGACCCCCATGAGTAATAAATGCTTTGATACTTGGATGAGCTATCAAATAATATATTATATTGTAAAAAAATAACAATTCAATAAATGCCAAATTGAAATTATTGAGAAATTCGGGTAAGTACCAAGCAAATCTTGTTGAGGTGCCCATTTCACTACCATGAAATTTTCTGGTAGGTCGACCCCCACACCATTGGTGCATTTCCAGATAAACTGAATATTTGGAAATTGAAGCAGTGCTTTCACAAATTCCCCTCGAACTTCCTTGTCCAACGTTGAAAATTCTGCAATAGTTCCAAAACTGATGTAAATAAACCCATTCTTTCCTTTTGCGATAAAATCCTCCACGTCTTTTGGCAGTGGTTTATTTTTTCCCGTTAGTACAAGGCCTCCAATTGATACAACGTTTGGAGGAAATGATCGTGCAAACTCTTGAGAATAGTGAGTCGTCACAAAGACTAGGCTGTTATTTTTCTCCATTTCACTGAAACTCGGCACACTTTCCAATTGGAGGGCATCTTTCGTAATTTTTTCCAGCTGTGGCCAATAATAGAGGTCACGAACCAGCTTAAATGCAACAGGCATTACAGCACCAATCACACGATGGAAAAAATTTAAATCTTTTACTGGAAGGGCCAAAGCCAGATCTGTCGTTGCCCAAGAGCTATCATCAGGTATTCCAAATGCATCATAAAACCAGGGCATTAATGTCATTGTACTGATGACAATGGTTTTTGCTTGATATATGTGCGCCAGGCCATATGCACAATCGTTATAGAGGGAGTCGATGAAAATCAAGTCAAATTTTGAGTTTTTTATCCAAGTCACTGCTTCCTGGTCATCGTATAGCTGCTTACATACTTCTATTCCGAGCATGGGGAAAGTGAACCATAACAGAAGAAGTTTGCCAGCTTTTCTCATCTCGTACACTTTGAATTCACCTTCAACTCCATTCCACCACTGTTGTAGTTTTTTGGGAACGAAGTCGTGTACATCTGGGTGCGGGGTTTTGGGTTCATAGGCAGATACGTAGGTAACTTGATGTCCTTGTTCGGAAAGGGCTTCTATGAGAGGCCAAACTGATATGCGCATGCTGTACGAACCACATCCCATGAAAAAGAGAATGTTTTTTGAATCTTTTGTTGGCTTCTTAGAATTTACGTGGGTGACAAAAAGGAAGAGTGTCAGAAATATAAACTGTTGTATCGGAATTTTCTTTATGGAACACATGATTATGACTCGTATTATGATTCTGCTTTTATGCGGTTTTTGGAAGTACAAAAAATAAGAATGGATAACAAGTATACAAAGAAGTCCACATGTGTGTAGTGCTGACAGTAAACTGAACTATGTCCGAAGCCTGTCTAACTTTTATATCATTGGATTGATACTAGTGCATGGCAACATTATGTAACCATGAATTCCCATTTCAGATGCATACATACGTGCAAATATCAAGTATGTGTAGCAACATGTGAGTTCATCAGTAGATAGTCTACGACGGTGGGTCGGCCAGAGATGTGCCTGATATGCATACCGAAAACCTGTTTCACACCGATCCAATAGAAATTGGTTACCATTAAGCAGAACAAAGCATGTATATCCCACGGAGAGAAAATTTTAAAAAATGCACATAAGACGCCATCTAAACATGGTGCGTTAGCTTTGAGCTGGTCAATAAAACCACCGGGAAATGGGAAACAGCTAATTGGCGAAGGCGCTATTTTTTACAATTGCTCAGAACTTCTGGAACTCAGTGAAAACGCCACAGGTCGGGCCCAAGCGACTCTGCACTGGTTATCTAGATAGTTTATCCAATATTCACACATGACTCAAAATACAATACTCATGAGCTAACCTTGAAACTTGAACATCTTGTTTTTTTGTAAACACTTCACTTGAGTATATGCATTAGTGTGCGCTGCAAATCTTAATATGCACTACAAATGTTGTTTAAACAGAGGTAATGTATGGGTTGTGATGACAGGAATGAGGTATTGTGGTCAGTAAAAAAATTCAAGACCAAATGTATTTACTAACTCATGATGAGAGTGGGTTTGTAGATGGGAAATAACAGACGATCCCGTATCAGAAATTACACAGTGTTTGATAGCAAGTCAAAATGCAGATAAGGCAATGTTGGTGTTCACAAAATGTGTGAGTTTTCATATCAAATACAAAATAGTATGCTGTATCAACATGTCAAGTTTATTTTTCCCATGTGGACATAATTATAAAAAAAAATAGTAAAAACTTTATGTATTCATTTCATTTAACAAAGTTTCCCCCAATTTACCAAAATTCAAATTTGGTTAGAAGGTTCCAATAGACGAGAATCATATGTTCACTAATTTTCTCCTCCAGAGTCCTACACAAAGGTCACGTTGGGGGTCGTCACTGTAAAACACTTCAGGTGAATTGGTCATGTGACATATGATTCGAGAGCAATTTCAATTGTCTACAACAATGGGCATTATTGTTTCAATGAATAAGCCACATTTTCTCATCAACGTCGAACGTTGTTATGATCGCTGTTACAGTGGGTTTGTTTGATGCTGAAATTCAATAATTTATAAGTAACGCATTTATGCAATGAATGGAAATGTTTAGAGCATGATCCAATATAACCCCCACTTTAAATTTCGTATTCAGAGAAACACAAAATCGTAAGCAAACTTAAACAATAGCGCTACATAATTTTTGTTTCCATCACATCCGCAAATTTTGGTTCATGAAGGGTATTAAATGGTCCACCCACCGGAAGAACAGTCAACTGTGTCCTTTCTTGCCTTAAATTTCAAGTCCTTTAACATATAAGAAGCAATAAATTCCTCAATCAAGAAGAAAACTGCCTTTGCACCGCAAACTCCGGTACACTTCCTCACCCTTATTTTTTGGTATGAATCTCTCCAGATCGAATTTAGCCCCATCTTGCTTACTTTCTAAACATCGATTAATGACATTGATATATGCAGCAAATGCATCCATTTTAGATTTACCTTTCTCGCGATTTTATGTAAAACAAATATCGATATACGTATATGAATGTTTCTACATTTCTTTAAATCAAATAACAATTTTGGTAGTCAATTATTTAATTTATCTTCACTTTCTTATTACTACCATCACTGCATGACTTTCTTACCACTGCTATAATAATCCATTTAAGAGTGTATAGTGGAATAATAACAGCTACTAGCAAGACTAGCATGACAAATAGCCACACATCCAATTGTCTCCTTACCCACCACGACTGGTTGACATTGAGAGGTCGAATGAAATTGTGCAAATCTACGGCATCATGCTCGAGAACATATTCTGTCCACCAAAGTGCACTTTCTAAAGCACCTTGAGGTCGGTTCTTGAACAGACTTGATACCTTTTTCATATTCTGTTGAATTCTAAAAAAAACAGAAAGGAGTGAAATTTAATCAAAATGTAGACTAAATATACATATATATTTTAAATTAGATCAAATACCGAGGATTTCCTGTAATTTCTGTGATGGCTGTCTCAAGCTCATTTGACTTTAAAGTGGTTATTTCTAATTTGATTGCTATTTGCTTCGCCTCTAATAAATTAGCATTGAAATCTTGCTCTGCAAAAATGGGAAATGAAACCATGGGAACGCCATAATAAATAGCTTCATTGATTCCACCCAGACCCGCATGAGTTATAAATGCCTTGATACTTGGATGAACTGTTAAATAATTTTAAATTTTGAAGAAAAAAGTTACTAACTGCATTCCACAATGAAATTGCTTAAAATTTGTGTAAATACCTAATAAATCTTGTTGAGGTGCCCATTTCACCACCATGAAATTTTCGGGTAGCTCGACTCCCAGCTCCTTTGCACTTTTCCAAATAAACAGGATATTTGGAAATTTGAGCAGTGCCTTCACAAATTCCTCTTGTACTTCCATTTCCAACTTTGAAAATTCTGCGATGGTTCCAAAACTGATGTAAATAAATCCATTCTTTCCTTTTGCGATAAAATCCTGCATATCTTTGGGCAGTGGTTTATTTTTCCCCGTTAGAACAAGACCTCCAATTGAAACAACGTTTGGAGGAAATGATCGTGCAAACTCTTGAGAATAATGAGTCGTTACAAAAACTAAGCTGTTATTTTTTTCCATTTCGCTAAAACTCGGTACGTTTTCCAATTGGAGGGCATTTTTGGTGATTTTTTCCAGGGCTGGCCAATAATAGAGGTCACGAATTAGCTTAAATGCAACAGGCATTACAGCATTTATCACACGATGGAAAAAATTTAAATCTTTTACAGGTAGGGCGAGAAATGCATCCGTTGTCGCCCAGGAGCTATCATCAGGTATTCCAAATGAATCATAAAACCAAGGCATTAATGTCATTGTACTAAGGACAATGGTTTTTGCTTGATATATGTGTGCCAGGCCATATGCACAATCGTTATAAAAGGAGTCGATGAAAATCAAGTCAAATTTTGAATTTTTAATCCAAGTCACTGCTTCCTGGTCATCGTATAGCTGCTTACATACTTCTATTCCGAATTCGGGGAAACTGAGCCATAATTGGAGAAGCTTCCCAGCTTTTCTCGTCTCATACAATTCGAATTCACCTTCAATTGCGCTCCACCACTGTTGTAATTTTTTGGGAACGTAGTCGTGTACATGAGGGTGCGGGGTTTTGGGCTCGTAGGCAGATACGTAGGTAACTTGATGTCCTTGTTCGGAAAGGGCTTCTATGAGAGGCCAAATTGCTATGCGCATGCTGTACGAGCCACATCCCATGAAAAAGAGAATGATTTTCGAATCTTTTGTTGGTTTCTTAGAATTTGCGTGGGGGACAAAAAGGAAAAGGGCAAGAAATATAAACTCTTTTATTGGGATGTTCTTTAAGGAACACATGATTATGGCTGTTATTTTATTTCCGCTTTTGTAGGGTTTTTGGAAGTACGAAAAGGATAATAAGTATACAGAGAAGAAATCAACAAGTGTGTTGTTCTGACAGCAAACTGAACTAAGTTGTAAACCTATCTAATTTTTACATCATTGGATAAGTGGAAACCAGCCCATTGCAACACACAAAAAGATGTATTTCCATTTCAGATACATACGTAGGTGCAAAAATCAAGCATGTGTAGCAACATGTAAAATAGAGTTGATCAGTGGCTAGTCTACGGTGAGCCGGCGAGGGATGGCCCTGATCAGCCCTGATATGCATATTGTATAGTTTAACATATACCTGGTTCATATATACCAATCATAAATTGGTTACTATTAAACAGAATTAAGCATATATGCATCTTAACTGTTATATATTTTTATGATTGGAGAAATTCCTTTATATTTCTAAATGGAAATATTATCTTGCATAAATTTGTATATACCCAAACTCGCAACTGACCGTTATAAATTAATAATTTTGGTGATTTTTAACTCTTAATCATTACTTCTGTCAAAACTAAACTGTGGACTTCTGTGGACGGAATAACTAAAATTAAATGAACGAGCTAAAGTGATCTTTAGCTAGTTCAATAATATTTACAAAATCACATTTAATTCGAGCGATTTATAAAGTCTCTTTCAAAAAAATGTCAATAGTTGGTTCTCAAAATATTTTTAAAATTATTTAAAATATAAATAAGTGAAAGTTCCTAAATAAACTGGACGCAGTATTATCATTACAAATTCAGCAGGGCGATTCCTACAAACAATTTATAAGATTTCCTCAAGGAAATACTCCGCATGTTAGTTAAACGGGAAAATTGCTCTTATCTGAATGGTTTTCTTGTTCGATACATTTCTATTGTCGTATGCACGTTGTTGTTTATTTCAGTTTAAATTTGGTTCGTAGACTTCTTCTTTCTAGAATAACATACCAGACTAGCTCAAAAAAATCGGTTTCAGTTTCCGGAACTTATGAAGCTAAAAAAATGCAGCAGGATCTGGCCCCGGCCACTTTCCACTGAGCCCCTAGTTAGTTTAGCCTCTGGAATTTTTGATATTGATAACTCAATTTTACGCTTTGATATACGGTCACATTGAAAAGAGGTGTAGCCTTGACCTAATTATTCAGCTCTGGTTATCTTTTAGTGGCGAGGACATGTTTTTGTGCCGGAGCAACATTCGAATTTGCACATGGGATGTATATGGAAATGGCATTTTGGAACACGTTTGCTCAAATCTTCTACACACAACGCTCATAAACTAACCTTGAAACATTTTGTTTTTGTGTAAACGTGTCACCACACTACACTTGATGATATATCTTATAAATAAATGCAGTTTAAACAGATGTAAGGTAATGGTTGTAATGACAAGGATGATGATCAGGATATAAGTTGCAAACACGGAAATTTTTGAAATGTTACGAAATGTTATATATATTTAAAATATGCAATGCACGAATGTTTAAATTGGCTTTGCAAGTAAACTTGAGTATAAAAATCTGTCAAGTGATTCATAAGTGGCCAATAAGCTTATTTGTCAAAATACATTTTATTGTTTAATCATAAAATTAAGTAGTTGATATAAATACTACATGAATCTTTGCTAAAAAAATATTTATGTTTTATTTTTGACCTTGATTAATGATGCAGGAGCTTTATTAAAACTGGCACTTTAAATTACACCTAATGACTGCAGTGCAAACAAGTAAGAGAAATGAACACAAGCGTGAGAGCATATTCCAATATATGAAGATACTTTGTAATGAAATGCATTTAAACAATAGAACGTCTACCAACCATGACATCAATTTATTATAGCCTGATCAGTAATCATATTATTTAATTGAAATATACATGACCAAACAAATATGCGGGTTTATCTTTATTTTTTTCTTTCGACCACATCCACATAAATTGGATCATGAGGTGTGAAGAATGGTCCTCCAGGAATAAACGTCAACTTGGTATCTTTCCTCGCCTTAAACTTCAAATCCTTCAGCATGTAAGCAGTAATTATTGGCATAACTTCTTCTGCAAATCTCATTCCTGTACAAAACCTCGGTCCATGACCAAAACTAGTGCTTGAATATACATTCAGCTTGTGTTTATTCTTCGGCATAAATCTCTCAGGATCATACTTCTCTCCATCGGGATTAAATTCTGAGCATCGATTTATAGCCCAAATGGGAATAATAACTGGCATTCCTTTCTTGATATGCAAGCCATACTCTTCATTAACCCAGTCTTTAGTACACATTCGTTCCGTCCGATGGAAAAATGGGTAAAGACGTAAAGCTTCGCTGATGCAGGCATTTAGGTATACCAACTCGGATAAGTGCTCATGATCAATTTTACCATTATGCTTGGCAAATACGGCATCAACTTCTTCATAAACTTTCTTTTCGATTTCAGGGTCTTGAGTCATGTGATAAATTGTCGTGGAAACCATTGTACTGACTTGGTCTTGAGTAGCAAAAAAGAAGACCAAAGCTTGCCCAAAGATGGAGAGTTCGTTGACCTTAGCCTTTTTGTACTCTGGGGAATCCAGCTTATCATACCATTCCAGACACATGTCCACAACATCATTATATTTTTGTCCTGATTTACGTCGCTCGTCCATCATGTGTTTGAAAATGGCAACGAATCTTGCGACTGGTTCGGGTTTTAGGAGGATTGATGGCATGAATCTTTTCATAAATGGGAAAGTATGGGACCAAATGATAACCTCGGGAGACTGATTCTCTGCTGGTGGTGTAACTAGCTCTTTAACTAATCTTGCAAATTCGTTATCTTCTCCGTCGTTTCCAGTAATGCGAACAGAGAATACGCACCTTGAAATGAGGTCAGTGAGCATCGAATGCACGGACCTGATAAAATATAATATTGAATGAAATGTTAAATGAAAAAATATTATGAATATACAATTTAAAAAAATAATGGTAACTTTAGCTTACACATCAACAGCAAATTTCTCATAAACACCTTTTCCAGAGCTCCTAATTTTCTTTTTGAGACTAGAAA
>JAQFZH010001781.1:0-19372 GCA_034695485.1 Entomobrya nivalis
CAATTGACCATATGAACTTGTATACAAAGTTTCATGCTAATCAGATGAAGCGTATTCGAGATATCGTGTACACAGACGGACGGACAGACAGACAGACAGTTTCTCCCACTCACACACTAATCCTAGAAACACACTACGTGCGTTAATAAAATACCTTGACGCAAAAGTATCAAGCTAGAATGATCCGTGGTTGTTCAAAAATAGAGACGACATAAATTCGACAAGCAGTTAAATTTTCACATTGCATGTTTTAAAAATGGGGACGCAATGCAGAGTATAGTACAATATATGCATAAATCGCAGGCTGTCGCGCATTACGCGGAATTATAATAATAGTAATACGTAACGGTGAATAATAGTAGTATTGTTAGTATGACAAAATATGCGTGCTACACAAGTGCAGTGGTCTTAACAGCAGGGAGCACTCTTTAGAAAATATTTTTTTCCTCGTTTCCTTTATAACACAATATATTGACTTTAATGATCGTTTTAGGACCCAAGTACATCGTTTGCAATGCTTTGTGTGGAGCCTGGAAACATCAGTGCAAGTTAATGGGAATCCTCTTTTCGATCACGAGCGTGCTCTGTCTCCTTTTTGCCATTGCCATTCTCTACTCGCTCCAGTTCAACTTTAGAGGTAAGTCATGCGTTTATATTACTGCATTACTTCACAACTTCCAATATTTGGCTTATCTGCAACCCGGAACTTTTTGTCTGTATTTTCTTGCGAAACAAAAAAACAAAGCTACATGTACATGTATTGTCTAACGTGAACAAAACCGTAATATTGTATTTTATCGTTTATATGTTTTTACTATTGCTGGAAAGAGCAAGCTCAGTTTTCCAGTACAGTTAAGTATTTCTGCAGGGCCCAATTTTATAAATCAGGTGTCCAAAGACAAGTTACGTTGCTTGATTACAATGATCGAAATGTAGTTTAGATTTACGCTGTTTAGTTTTATCTTTATGCACTGATTCGTAATAAAAATTGATTCATGGAGAGAATGTGACAGCTATTCGATTTATCATGCAAGAGTAGTGTCTTGTTTCCGTCGAAGAAAGAAGATGAATATAAACAAAATGCGTCCAACGTTATTTTCAGGAGTTACACTTTACCCCTTAAAATTGCAGTATCAAGGAAAATTATTAATGTAGGCAAACGATTAGAACAGACTATTAGGGTAATACGGTTTGATCCTCACTCACTTTATAATACTGACGTATTTAAGTAGTGGTTTAAAAATATAGCAAGATTGTACAAAATTCATGTGTTTCGGTATAATGCTGATTCGCCCTAGTAGAGCGAAAGCGGAAAAAGCTAATCTACATGACAACAAACTGGGGTAACAATAATAATACATCTTTTGTGTGACTTTGAATTGTTTGGCAGATTTCGTACCATTTTCGATAATCCTGTTACTCTTGTTCGCAACTTCCGCATCCCGAGCTTTCATTCTGCTGTCTGGCTGGTTATGCTCTCCGGACTCCAGGCCGACATGGCTTCCCATCATCTCTACACTTCCAGCTGCCCTGTTTGTCATAACTATTCTTGTCGCACTCCACCTTGCACGCTTCCCATTCCCCTTTATCAAATCTTACACGATCCCGTGCTACATGATCCTCATAATCTCTTCAGTGGCTCTTGGTCCTCCACTCACGCTGTCACTGGGAGCTCATTTCCATCCACATAACCACGGGTTATTATCTCAAGTAGCCTGGATTTTTGGACATGTAGTTTTGGCACTCATGTCACTCGCTTATCTCCTCAAGTTCAAGCCCTTCTACGTCAGACTTGCCAATGAGAGAGGGAATGCCAATGGACCTAGTGGCATTTCCAACGCTGCCATCAATGGATGCAGTACATTATCCAATGCCGGTGGGACGCCAGCTGTCGTTGCTAACGGGAGCAGCAATTTGTCCTCTTTCAAAAAGAGAGGATATGTGGCAAAATGGGGATGTCTTCAAGCCAGAGCCATGTTTGGAGCTTCTCTTCTCGCCCTCTGTCTCTCCACCATGATAATTATTTCGGTGGCGATGGTAAGTCAACCGCACACTAGAAATACCATTTCACCTCCATCTCCTCCCCACCACATGTCTCATTCATTTTATGATTTCTTTAGTCTCTACCACAGATACAGAATAGTTATTTACATTTAACAGACCATTTTATTACGTGTCCGTGTTCGTGTCATTGGAACACAAAAACTGTCGGGATCAATTTACTCGTTATTTAAACACGAAAAAATCCTGACAGCAGCCATCATTCGAAGTATTACAAATGAATGAACATGTGTGTGGTGAAGTCGTTAAACCATGTCAGTTTGTATGACAAGCAGTAAACAAGCAAATAAAACCATTCTCTTATTTTTTGCGTTTGTTCGCGTTCGTGTAGGGACGCGGTGAATGTGAGGCCACCTCAACATGGACTGGCTGGGTTCTAAGCTTGTGTGCTAGAATGTTGGAATTTGCCATAGTCATTTTACTCCTTCTTGTAACTATTTCTTCTGCAGATATCCGGTTTATAAGGTAAGTAAACACCACTACCAGGAGTTTCCTCCTCCTCTCACGTTCCTAGTACTCTACTCTACTGACTCATTTTCAAGTTTACATAGCCTTTTATAACGTAATTCAAGGCAAAAAAAAAGTTTTTGTTTGTAGTAGACTAGTAGCTCTACTTCCTTTGCAGTTTAATTAACTTCACAGTTTTTATTGAGTTTTCGTTTTTCTTTTTTTTCTTTTTCCAGTAGGTTAACTCGTGTACCAATAAATAAGAGCAACGTAGGATTAATCAATGCTGATATATTCCCAACGATGGTATCTTCCAATACCGCTGTACAAAGATGCATCCCCATGTACAGGTAAGGAGCACATACACCATGTCGTATTATATTATATTTACGAGTTTTTTCGGGGAAAGTGGTGCTATAGTAATGAGGCTTTGAGTTAAAAAGAAAACCCAGAAGAAGAACAAGCAGAGAGGCTGTGGAGTAATAAATGGAAATAAAATTCGGCTGAGTGTCCTGATTTCCATCTTCTTCTTTTCTTACGGGATACTAGAAGAAGAAAAAAGGATTTTTATTATGCGCATACATTTTCAGTAATTTGACTCGTTTTTTTTCTTGGTTCACCTTGTGTAATTTTAGTTCGAATGCTCGAGCGGACGTGATGATGTTAGGCCCGACAGAGAGTCGTTCGTCGTTACGAGGCAAGACTTTTGGAGAAAGAGCCCTCCCAGGTAAATAACTCAATTTTTGGTTCGAGTGAATTGGATGGAATAAAAGTTAGTATATTGAGAGGAAGAAAGTATGAAAAGAAGAAAGTGAGAAAGACAAGAAAAAAGTGAGGAAAGCGTGAGAGACGTTAGTAAATGAACGATGCATATTTAATGTCCAGGTGAAAGACTGGGTGAATACCGATCCAGTGTTGGAAGAGGTTTACCTTTGCGTCTCGGGACTGGAGGTCCGTCTCATTCCCTGCCAGGAACGCCAGTTGATGGATTTCCTCAAGGACTAAAACTCCCTGAACCAGCACCAGCCAGTCTTTTAGTAACCAAGGTAGTTTTTGGCACTCCTGCAAAATCTCGTGAGGTCAATTTAAGCCACCAACATGAAAACCCATTACTGTGCACTGGTGGGGGACCAGAATCCAAAGATGATCGAGACACTAATAATATCTATGCGAGTCTGGAAAGCGTTAAAATAGCTCCCTTTGTAAATGCGGGCTCTTCCACTGGCTCAAATCATAGTGGATCCGACCGTGTTCTTTTGTCAGCCCCTAGAGATTACATTTACTCTATTTCAAGAGACTTGACGAAAACCATTGACTCCATTTATGATACGTCAAGACCGCGAGGAAACAACTTGGCACACACAATTGGTAAGCCACCATGATCATGGATTGAATGTAATAGAGAAAGTCTTGTTCACTACAGTCAAGTAGTGCTGTTGCTACAGCTTCCATTCCATGTCTTTTTCACCAGATTCTAACTAGGAGCCTAATGTGTTTTGCTTCGACCTGTTACCACATTCCCTGATGATGTTATGTGGCTTCATTATTTTTTGCTAATTAACCCCACCTCTGGTTTATTATTACGGCTTTCCTCTTTCTCTCATTATGTACTCATAGTACACAAAGCAAAAGACAAAATTAGACAACAATAATATCAGAGAGAGGAGAGAGAGAGAGAATAGAGAGAAAGCGAGCGTTAGCGAAAGGACTGTTTTATAACTAGTAGCTTTAGGAGATGGCATTCAAGTTCCAATGTTTCTTGCGAAGAATGCCTCACTGAATCAGCATAAAAGGAGAAGGCATGAAATATTTCCTTTGTGAATTCAAACTCTTCCCTATAAATATATAAACAGAGATAGAGCGAGTCGTTTTCCAGTGATACATGCTTATTTGCATAGAGAGGAGATTTAATTTCCGAGCTAAGCCCACTTGAGATTTACTTTCAGTTCTAATGCGCTCACTGTTCTCTAAAAACACCATGCATGTATGTATGCATATTTAGTCATGGAAAACCGACAATAATATACTTCGTTTACGGTAGTTGTTTAGAAAAAGAGAAAGCCCACAAATATACCTTTCATCTGACATGCTAACTGGTAGTTGCAGCAGCAGCAGCAGCTTGGCATTCTTGGAGTATTTTAATTGTATATTATTTTATTTTATGTATATGTATATACATGAATGTCTAAATTGGAACATGCCAATATATTTATTTTATCCTTTTGAATTTTCACAACAGAGCAAATAGGCTCGATTCCAAATCTGAGTGGTAATCAGCCTGGTAGAGGAGGCTGCAATGCTTCAGGTGCTGGTGTTCCTTTCAATTTACATCCTCACAATTTGCATCACCCTCATGGAAACGGGATCGCTGCTGGTCGGACTGACTTGGCAAGAACAATAGATAGAATACGATATGCTGCTGCAGCAGCTGGCCCGCCGTCTGCCTCATTGACCACACCAGGAAATAATCAAGCTGGACGAAACTTTGTGCTCCAGCTGGGCACCCCAGGCTCAAGTCATTTACCTGGAATGGGAAACCCTCCTCCTTACTGTTCCAGCGAATCCAGCCATGATGTTACTCCAGACTCTGGAATAGTGTCTGACATACACTCGAAAAATGGAAGAGAAGTTCCTGAAGTTGTATATGCCAGGTATGTGTGTGTCATAACATAACTTCTTAGTTAAGCGATTTATAATTAGACTCAAGTCAGTTGCCTTCACACGCTTTCTCTACATCTCATGCTAATAAGCAACATACATTGCACACTACACAAGGAGAATATAGAAGCGTGTGTGTTTGTGAAATAAAGTGATATTATATTACTTGAAAACTTAACTTTAAGTATTTCAGGATAAACTCTAATTGTTTTCCATTAATGAGCTGAGACCATTAAAGTGGCTGGGATTGAATCTAATAATGCTATTAAATTTCCAGGGATTACAGAGGGAACTCTGTCGAGGACATTCGACGTCTCCCGATGCTTCCTTTGGCAAAGCAGCAGCATCGAACTCCCGGAGGAACCCCTTTGTATGATAGAACCCCATCGTCTCCCAACAACCCTTCATCAATCCCATCGCCTGCCGCAGGTCGCCCCGGAACCTCACCACTGTATGTACCATCTCCCACCTCAAATACTAATATAGTTGGTTGTGTGGAGCACCTTCTAAACCAAACAGAACATATTTTATCTAGGACTGAGTCTCTCGACAGTAATTCTCACTCGGCTGGACTCCAGCGTCTACTCAATCATAAAGAACAACTTGAACACGTAGAGAAACTTTTAGCCCAAGCCGAGTATGCGATTTGGCTGGAAAAACGGAATTGTGCACAACAAGTTAGTCAACAACTCGGCTCCAACGAGTCTCCCAGCCCGTACGGTTATAGTCAACGACCTGTTAGTAATGCCAATTCAGTGACAAATGCCAGTTTTTCTAGTGCCAACAGTGCCAATCATGTCCATTCGTCGATGAGAAAAGAGACTCCAAATAATCCCCTCTCCAGTGGCAATTCTATGGTTGTGAATAATCACACAAATAGTATATCCAACTCTAATGTCGGTGGCCAAAGCTCTAAGAAAATCTCAAAAAACTTGGAAGAGGAAAGTGTCGTATGATAAGTTAGACTTCGATAGAAAATTTTAAATATAACCACATTATTATTACTATATGCTATATTACTCTAGTATTAAGCGGTACGTATATTATATGACATTATAATTCCCACGTCCCATATTATATAAATTATTCAGAATTTTGTATTGTCAATATTGTCATTGTCAGCTAGATCAAAAAAAGCACTAAGCTTTTATCTGTCAGTTATTGTGGTGTAATACGTTCGTTGCATCATTTTATCGTAAAACGTTATTCGTTAGTTGTACTTTCCTATAACAGTATATTTAGTCTAAATATGTACGTTTCTTTGTTCTTATCCCAAACTGTGTTCTCATGCCCAGTTTTACTTTTTGCAGTCTTCTTCACTGTTCATTATACTTCCGTTTTCCGAAGAAGAATAAATCTGGATAGTCGGAGGAAAAAAAATATTTCAGTTTTTTGGTAAAAAATAAATATTTGAAAATTTGATATTTTATTGTCGTCGTATAATAATATATCAGATCAGATGGATTTTCGTATCAACGAGTTCTTGTTACACTATTTTAGTGCCAAATCTTAAATTATTTTTAAATTGTCGATGGTCAACGAAAACAATTTTGTTTCTATCATTAAGGTAGATCATGCTTACATAAATTTTTCATGTGCAATTGTTATGCTACTGTATTGCATATTGTAGTTTATCTTTCAATTTTGTTAATTTTTTCCTGTTTTCTTGATAACTATGTAATTTCAATATTCACTGCAATGTTTCATAAAACTAATAAAAATGTACAACGTAGTGATTCAATATTCAGCACACAGATACGAAACAATGAAATCTAATAATAATTAAATACTTATGTGTTAGTGTATACATGTAAAATGATGCCGAGTTCAATGTGATATTTTCCGTTTTTTGTCTTCTTTCTTCGTTTCGTACCGTATAAGTATTTTCATAAGTGTTGACGAGTCATTTATTGAATAATTATTATACAACTTCAAGTTTCTAATTAGGCGTTTTAGAATGATATATAGGTAAATATATTGATGCGTTTTTAAAACTAATTTTAAGGAAAGTATTTATTGTTATGTAGTGAACACAAAACTATACAAAATTAAATGGTCGACAAAACTATAAACACAATATATATGAAATTTCCGTATTTGCATGTTTATAGTTTCAAATATAAAAGTACCTAATTGTGTCATAATACAATATTGTAGCAAGTTTAAATCTACTATATATGATATATACCAATTTTAAGTGAATTTTAAGTAAATGAAAGGAAAGATTTTAAGTGTTATCGGCTGCCGTTCCAGCTCCGAAGAAACTAGTAGTTGATATACATTTTAATTAATGAAATAAAATTGTCATGCTATTACTAATAATGAAAGAAAAAGCATTTACCAAATTTTAAAGTCGGTGAAATTACTAAAAATGAAATCAGATCGTATTAAGGATATATTTGGTATTATTAAAATACTCACGGCGCAATTTATTGCAATATTGTTTCTACGACCCATCAAAAGACTGTTTGCTTCTGTTAAACGTTATATGAGGAAATAAAGGTCGGGTTTTTGTCCAAAGGAGTTCAACACAGATTAATCGTGGGTAGAAAATACTACAAGACTATTTAAGAATAAATAAAATAAAATCTGGGTACTAATTAGTAGGAACTGCGTCGGAAGTACTTTAATTTTGATCACGTCTATTCACTACTTTCGCTTCGTTAAATGTAACGTCAAATGAAAATACAGTAGCATTGCTAGCAGATACTAGGGTATCATGTACACTGTACTAGCTAGAAGATATAGTATCAAGTTATTAATGAACATGTCCATTTATCGTAATTGTTCTGGTGCATCAGTTTCTAGCAATTTTTTAAACCCCCGGTCATGATTTGCATGGTCAACCTTCCTTACTGATTTTATTCTTGTTCGTATGCATAGTAATACAAGCCAAGATCTTATCGATTTTGGTAACGAAACCTGCTGATCATTATTTTTTGTTATTGTTTTGTTAGGTTTTAAAATTATAGTTAAGTACCCTATTTTGCTAAGTTTTATGCAATCAAAAGTTGATGTTTGTACAGTATTTTAATTAAGATGTTAGTTAACTAATAATGTAGATTATGAATAAACTCTGTACATTATTTATGAAAAATTGTACAAATTAGCCACCTGTATTATGTAAAGTTGATATAATAAGCTGACTTAAAGATGATACTATAGCATAAAAACTTAAGATTATGAAACGACACGATAAAATAAAATGACCCGTTTTTAAGTACGAAAATGAAGTGTTTTAAATGCTCTTTTTATTTAAACATAATTCATAATGGCGAAATGTCGTAGTCACCACATGTAAAAAATCTGGATACGTAAATAACTGATTAAACAAATAACATAATAGTGAATATGATAAAATATAAAATATAATAGGATCGACGTACGTAAGTGTTTACCAAGGATTAACCGACGATATCCAAAACTGCGTTGCTAAATTCTTTAAACTGAGGGTCCTTCATTATTTCACGGAAAACGTATTTTGGATCCTGTGCGTCATCTAGGGTTGTAATCAGTTCCCTTATTCTTTTACTTCCCAGCATATTACGAATTGCTTCTATATTTACAAAAAAAATCATTGTTATCAGTTAGTAGGTTGTGATGTTTCCATCAAAACAAACATTGCTTCCGCCTACTTTTCGCATGATTAAACGAAGGATACTAATAACCCGCGTGCACATATGCAATGATTTCAATAAAATAAAAGATAAAAGGTCAAAACAGAATAATGAACTTTTCCATGACCAAATCATTTTTTGTTGCATTCTCTAATGATAATATTAATTAATTAGATTGTGTTGCAATCGTGCATAAAAGTAAGGAAGCTTCATCAACTGGAAGTAAGGCTACGTTTGTACTCAACTACATAAGTATTAATCCACCAACTTACCATTATCTTTAATTTGAGTAAGTTTTTCTAAAGGCACCGTATCCGCCGTCGGGAACTCATAATTATACTTCCTAGTACATTTTTCCCTTGTATTTGGAGCAGGCAAAGATTCATTTGTAGTGGTCGATTCAGATGTATCAGTTTTTCGAAATGCACAACGTTCCTTGTGAGCCCTCCAGCACACAGCCGAACAACTATACAATACAAAAAAGAATGATCTAGTTTCTGTTTCCATTCCTATTTAAATGTATGTACACATAATAGTACAGTACGTATTCTTGGCAATACTAGTTAAATTAACTTACTATTTCTTAAGGCATGGCGGACATTTATACTTCGGCTCGGGTCTATCACACTCACAACAGTTGACAGGAACCGTTACTTTTATAATTTCCCTTCTATCCCGGGTGTACCCTTGATTGCCTTTCTGGCCATTAAATTTACGCCTGTTTTTCCTTCTTCCCCTTTTCCCTCGTGGTTTATGTGGTCCATTGACTTTCTACGTAAAATAGAAAATTACACATATGATAACTACCAATTATATTTTGTACACGATATATGAGTTTTTTTTATCTGTACTCTGTACTACAAACTGAGAATCAAAATTAGACTCACGTCTGGTATTTCAAACCAGCATGAAAACACGAATTATATCAATCATTAAAAAGCAAATAAACATTTTAAAAATCCCAAAAATAAGCTACAGAAACCTAAAACTAAATCATTCTAATTAACACTTACCGTCATGGTTTTCCGAACGTTGGGCGAACGTGTGGCCTCTTGATGGAGATAGCGTCGTACAAATCGACAAAAAGGTGGCTTAATTAATTAACTAGTGATTAACAAATACTAATTAATCACATGAAACTATTTCAATTTTTAACTCCTTTCCTCATCTTAAATTCACACAGAATGGACCTTCTTATATTGTATATTCTTGAGTTTGTTGATACTTGTGTGAGTCCATCGTGTGCAGATGGGAAAATTCATTCCCTCCGATTAAGTAATGAAGCTGGGGTAACAAGAAAATAATGGAGTGAGTACTAGGTATACAGAATAGTGCAATGCAAGTGCATAGTACAAGTTCATCATATTAGCAATATTAGCATCACGACCACCACGACGCGAAGCATTACAAATGTTGAAAACAAAGAAATTGTGATAACTCACGATGACTCATTCAAAAGCATTTACTAAAACGAGCATAACGCTTCAGTCTTCTAGTCCAATTAAACTAATTGCAGTTCAGAGGCATGTTTGAAATGAAAAATCCTGGCAAAATTGAAGAATCGTTCTAGACTTTTCTGGAGAGCCTTGCCTTAGTGAATAGCTGTTAATTGGCTCACAACTTTAAAGAAATTTCATTTACTATTTACAGAAGGATCTACACAAAGATCATCATAATATGTTTTAGCTAACTTAAAAATGTATAATATAATGTATCACCTTATAACTGATATTTTTAAATGACAATTAATTAATTAAGGCTAGAATATATATAACTTCATTGGTCGCTAGCTACACCCGACGAAATAAAGACTTCAAAATTGCAATAAACATTCATGTACATACATCAAGTGTACACATTGATGAAAGGTTTCCAAAAAAAATAATAACTTAATAAAGAAATGTTTGTAGAGTAAATTGCATTGTTCCTCAGCTGTGTGTACAGCAATTAGCGTGTCTAGCATGTATGTTCATGCATTTATATATTTCTGGGTGAAATGGGTCGATAGAAATATTATTTGCGTTGCGCTCATGTTCATGTACAAGCCTTTTCTCTTGTCTTGGTGGCTGCTGGAAAAAGGAGGATATTGGAGAAAGCCACCCTTGCATAGCGACAAAGACTAAACAATTCGTCAGACAACTACATGCTATGTACTTTCTACAAGTTGTAACTACACGAAAGTGACCGAAGTAAGGGGAAAGCTAACGGAAATCAAACCCGGGCTTTCTTTAAAGGACTGTTTTGGTACAAAAAAAACTTTCATGATGACATAAATTCCATTCCTCATGAGTTGGTCAAGGACCCATCTGTCTGCAAGATGTATTTTAGATCTGCATTTGGAAATCCCGTGAAAGCGTGAGTCATCCCATTTGTACCATTTTCCATTTTGCACGTCTTTGTGCAAAAATTTTACATGAATCTCTTTCCCCTGCTTGTGAAATGCATTTGAAAATTTTAAAACATTGTTCTCGTGTTCGGTAATACCACTTTAAAATATTAATCAACTACACATGTTATCCTTTTTCCGCTGTTTTAACAAAAGTTAAATATTATTACCGAAATATATTTAACGCAATAATTACCTGTCACAAATTCATGATGACAAGACTGTAGAGCCAGCAAAAATAAGTGCTCCGTCTCTGTCCCATTCAAAGTACAACTCAACAAAGTTGAGTTGAATGCGTGTTCAAGTTTACAAGTTTTGAAAACCAATTTATAAAAGATAAAAAGCTGGATCTAATTATGGTCCACATGGTGCATCTTGATAAACGAGGCATTTTATCTTTCGTCATGTGTGAGTCTACATGTTGTGTATATAATAAGTACTCAATGCGGTAGTTAGTCCGTTCACGGAGCTTTAATTTGAACATATGCTGGGAATCTGAAAGTGGAAATGAGTCAACACTAACACCACCGCAAGATTTCAACCGTGGCAAGGTAAACTAATTACACTCACTACTCTTTGTCAGAAACCATAATATACATTCATACAATCAACAGAACTTTCATATATAAATGCGTACACGAACAGATATACGTTATACGCAAACATGAGTTCATTTATTTTCCCTACCAAGAATTACACGCATAAACTTTAAAAAGGGACACACAGTTTACAAAGCCAACATGTGTGGTAATGTTTAATACGCTTCCTTCCTGTTTTACACGCAAAAACAGTGTTGGAGATCGCAGACAAACGAAGAGCAGACACGTTTTACAGCGAGACCCTCCGCATTTATAAAAAGATAACGCTGTCACAAGCACAGGGAAAAATAATAATTCACCTCTAATTTTTCAAAGCCATAAGTTCATCATCGCGCAGAAAGAACATCACTTTTATTCCTACAAATCCATATTCATTACCAACCATTCATTGCATTTCCCCGTTTCCCTTGCAGCTTTCAATCATCATGTAAATAATTTTCGTCTGGTTTATTATTATGTCAAACATAAACCAAACTTACAAAACTAAACATTAAAAAATATGCCTAAAACGAAAGAACTGACAATTCATGTTTCCCTTCCCTATTTATTGTTATTGAAACAGAAAATTGTACATGATAATTACGATCGAGGACATGTGGCATGACATTAGTTTTTAACATAAATTAAACTCTTAAACATACACCATAAACTGTGTACGTAGGAATGTGAACATAATTTGTAGACCCTTAGATTTTGCCTTAAAGTAGCTTATTTAGATAGTAAACCCAAAAAGCTTGCATAAATACTACAGTTCTTTCATACTTTCGTATTATTACATATTATACCAATTTATTCATGTAAACTATACCATCCTGCAAAATTTCAGATCAATTATCTTACTAGTTTCGATGCCAAAGATTTCTAATTTCCTGTTTGATAGCGTACACTGCAGTGTTCAACATTTTAATCATATTTGTTCAACTCAAATCTGCAAAAATTCTTAAAAATCACAAGTCCCTGTACCATATTGCAGGATTTAAATATTAACTATTGTTTGCTAATAACAATAGTAAATAGGTACACAATGTCTCATTTTAATTCCTTGAATATTTTATTTGCCAAACGAAAAACAAATGCAAGATTTCCCTATAAAAGGCAGCTGCTAAATAAGTTTTATCACAGTCCTAAATTGTGTTCGTATTTCTATGTAAAGTTGTAATTTTTTAATAGTCTCTTGATGAAAATATGTGGTAGTTATTCTCCGCGACACAATATATAAGTTCTTAAATAGTCTCTTGATGAAACTATGTGGTAGTTGTTCTCAGCGACATAGTAGAAAACATTTTTAAATCATTCTTAAATTGTCAGAATGCCCTCACGGTCAGTTGAAGTCAAATATTGATCGAATATGTTTTATCGTTTACAATTGTCATGCTACTTAATAATGATTAAATTTGTTGTGTTCAGGATATTTACATGATGCAATTCAATTACAAATGTTTTTAAATTGTCATGTTTTGGAATTCCACATTATTTCCATCGTACTTTGTTTAGATCGGCATATATACATGTGTATATTTGACAAAACTTTGATAGGGGACGCAATAATAGAGTCGACTTCTTCTTAGTATACCTTCATCTTAATCGATTATGTGGAGACGAAATTTGTTAGTCGAACTTTTTTATTGTCGAATTGTACATAATCGACTGCTACATCGTTGACTTTTTTTAGTCGACCTTTAGCAGTCGAACGTGCATACTGTCGAACTTTTTCAGTCGACCAGAAACAAATATACTAGTACGGATGAGAGTGTTGGGTTGTGTTTATTTAGCTTAGGTTAGGTTCGATTTAGTACTGATGGGAGTGTTGGGTTGTATTTAGTAAACTCAGGTTCAATTAGGCTTAATACTGCCGAAAAATGAAATTCGACTATTTCCGACTAAATTCGATTAGTAAAAGTCTACAAAATTAATGTCGACTAAATTGATTTCTTCTAAAAAAGTTCTACTAAACCGATTTCGTTACTAAAATTTTGACAATAATTTTAAGGTCGACTAACAAATTTCTACAAATAAAATTCTTCTAATATGGTTATGCACTATGACCTATTCGACTCTATTATACCGACCCCTTTGATACAGCTTTATCGTGGACTAAAAAATATTTCCATTTGTTGCCAAAATCTAGCAAAAAAAAGCCTCCGGCTAGTTATCCAAAAAAAAATCTGCAATGCATTAGAAGCAAGTAAGCGTTGCATGACTGAGCTAAATTTGCACATTATTGCACGATGATACCATCTTGTAAATTAATGCAGTGGCAGTGACCAACACGTAAAAAGCAAAAACGGAAGCCGAATCTCCTTTACCGAATGTCCTTACACACACCTGAATCTAATTTGGCATTGTGATTGATGGGCATGCATAAAAATAGTGTAATAAACATAAAATGGAATGGATTCCGCTGACGAAGCCAAAAACCGTTTTTTATACTCATCACTTTAACAAGGCTTGTACACTTTATGGTACAAACACCAACATAATATATTATTGCATTATTATGCTGCTGTACAAAAAAACAGACACAGGTAAACATACTCCTCCTTTTTCTTTTCAAACTAAGCATGCTTACATTTATAACTGAGCATAAGCGCAACGTAAGCATCCCCTATGTCTCATCATCATTTTTTATATACGGAACAGTTTGAGCCGCAGTCGACGCCGACATGAAATTGAACTACATAAAAAGCTACATGGATGCGTCATCATCATCCTGTCTTTTCGTTTCTAAAGTACCTTAGAGTAAAGTTAAAGTATCGTTTTTTTGCAGAAAATAAATGGCATTACGAATAGGAGATAACATAATATTTTATAACCTTGTTTAAAACTGGGTCTGAAAAAGAGCAAAGCTTGTTACTTTTAAACATGACCATAATATTACAATAGATTTACACCTGAACATAAAATGTAATGTTATGAAACAAACGTTTTACAGAATTACAACAAAATTTAGATCTTTAAGGGTCCACTATATTACAATTATATTCGATGAAATATTAATGTTTATGATTACCATGATAATCAGCATTACTTTGGGGGAAGATAGTATCTAAATTATCGCCTGTGTGTCGCTTGTACACTTTTAGAAATAGCTTTTAGTGATTCAATCAGCTTTGGAAGTTTGAAAAATTGAAGCGGCTGGAAAATCCCATGATCGTGTAAGATATATTATTCATATGTATTTTTTTGAATCATATCATCCTTGAATTGCAGCAATTAAACTACGGAACCGATTTATAAAATTGCAGTCTGTTAGTGCATTTGTTTTAGTGCAGTGATACGCTCGGTGTGTGTAGCTGGAGTAATAGTGGAAAAATATAGCTTTCAAGGGAGTATATTTTGAGTGAAACAAAATCGGAAATAACGGCAATATAAACTACAAGAGAGCTGAGCACATGACTTTCCCCCTGATATCGAAAATAATTATTATCATTACACATTTTCCATTTTCTTTCATAACTTTCAGACATAACAACTTTGATCGTATTTCATCAGTATAATGGTTACTTAGTTTCACTATTAAAAGAAGTATAAAAGTAGCTCCTACTACGACAACATTCATAAAAAAAAAATTTTTTTCCGAAATACGGGACAGTCTTTCATGTTTTTATTATATTTGTTGTTAAAATGATCCAAAGCAACGACTTTAAATTCCATGGAACATCAATATCCTTGACTATAATATAAATGTGGATATATAACACACTCTTGTCTGTGTTAATACATAATACGTAAATTATTATTCTGCTGGAAAGCCACATCCCAAATCCCCATAAACCTTAGCAAATGATTGACCTATTTAGCCAAACTTGAATCTTGAATTTCCCTTACCATTGATTTAGGAATTCTCAATATTAAGTTACTGTTCAACAAAATGATAGAAATTTGAGAAATTAAAACTACTCGACCTAAAAAAGGACACCAAAACAAGCACTGTGACTGAATTTCTCGTGATGCCTAGCGATAGCACTACTTACGATTAGAAACATTTGTGCCTACAGACAGACGTCCCAGGCAATCTCATGAAACAAATTCTCCTAGCTACACAGACTATCATAAAGTTACATCACTATCAAAAGGTATGAGTTGTATATTATTGTAGAAATGGGGATGCGGTGTTTCGATTATATGACAAGATGCATAACGTATTGCCAGGACATTTTTCTTGCTCACATATATTTTCATTTATGTGTGGTACGTTTATATTTCATGTTCTGTTACACTAAAACATAAAAGCACGAAGTGATGAATGATGTCTTTACTCGTTTCTAGTCGCCACACCGTACGCTTAATGTACATCCCAATTACTGGTATTTCCCAGGTCTCTGATCCCAATTTCATAGAAGAATCCATCATATTTTATTGCACAACTCCACAGCACTTCCTAAAACTGAAAGACCGCATTATATTTTATGGAATTCCATGTTGGACGATCCACAAATGTGGAGAATTTCCTTACGGATGGGGATGGACTTTTGTGCGCACCTAGATTACAACGTAACATGCAGCATGCAGCACTATCTATTTCCTTCAACAATATTTCTAAATTACTCTCTGACTTCATTTACCCTCCTGAGCACATGGTATCATCATTAAAGCATTTTATTTTATCTGCTGTCTCAAATTCACGCACCGCATAAAAAACAAAAGACTAATCATTATCATACATTTATTATTTCGCATTAGCCATGCACCAACCAACTTATCATTAAAAGCATCATTCATACATTATGTATAAGTATTAATAAATATTGTACAGACACTCCGCTTTTTTATCTCAATTTATCGAAATACATAGTGCTTGCACTGATCAGTACTCGCAATTAGCCGTGCTTCATGCAACTCGGCGTGACATTGAACCATAAAATTAGATGATGCAAATCCGAAAGTAAAGGGGATATGGAGATACGGAGCTATTACATGTATTCTCTATTTATCAACTTTTTGTAACGGAAATGCATCTTCTTCAGAACACCCATACTCACAACAACGTCACAACTACAAAATATGTGAGTCAGCAGCCAAGATAACATTTCAAATGTAACGGTATTCAATGGAGGCGTATGTAAAAATCATACTGTCAGATTTTTACGTTTTTTTGTCAGATGATGTATACAGTTGTATATTTGATTTTTTCTAATTATTAAAATTTAAAAAAAAAACGTATGAGCATGTGTTCAAGATTTACATATACATATGTGAATAAATGATAAATGAGTTGATTTTTAACTTGTGTATCTACTAAAATTTGGGAGATTGTGATTTCGAATATCTCATTATATGATGACTTGGAGTACATAAAATCATATATATATGCCAAATAAAATCTGAACTATTCACTAAAATATATGGTGGCAAGCATGCAGGAACAACAGAAAAAATTATAGCCTGGATTTTTTTTACCGATTTCGTTTAGAGGTACAAAGCCTCTCACACTTTATCAAACCAATTAAGAAGGTGAAAGGTTTATCTTTTGTAATGTTCGTCGTGTCAATTGACTGCCGTATTCAAGTTTCGTTGTATCTCTGAGTCTGAGTGTTCTTTTTATATTTAATAAAATAACAGTTTTACTCTTTCAAATCAGTCGAACATTCGATTCAACAAATAAAAAGGCGTGATGTTCAAATCGTGTGCTTTATTTTTCATTTCCAAACTAAGCCAGTCGAGTCAATCAACTACAATTAGCAGGAAAAATTAACCTATATGAAAATTTGCAGATGCAAAACGCCATGATAATCACAAAGACTTAATTTATCATTGCATTATTATTGCCACAATTGTTTGCAATTGCAAATGTTTTTATCGAATGAAATTGTCCGTAGAAATATTTAAAAGTATGTTTTGAAAAAACAGTTTCCTGATGAAGCTGATTCTATATTGTTTTTGAGATTAAGGTATCGTTTTATCACTTTATCGCGGTTTTTATCAATTAAAATATAATAGTTTTACTATTTCAATTCAGTAGACATTCAGGAAATAAAAATAAGACGGAAAGTTCAAAACCTATACATTATATTTCATTTCCAAACTTAGCTAGCGTTGTTCCATAACATAACATTCTCTTATCAATCAGAATGGTTTTTTATGTGCAATCATACAATTCAATTAATGTAACCAGCGAACGCATATAAATACGTGAATGCATGTATGAACCCTCACTAAACTTTAACACCGTTAATGATAAGAAACGTACAATAATATGTCAGTGTTTTGTTTGAGAATTCGTAATGATGCAAACCGTGGTTTTTACGACTTTGACTTCATTGCGCCATCCACTCAGTGTAAGAAAGTGTAAGAAGTTATGCAATCTCAAGAATTTCTTCTAGTGAAAGAAACAGTAAATGTTGTAATTGCATGTATAAACCTATTACCAGCATCGTTTTCAAATTTATCTTATTTGCTATATTCTTCTTAATCCATTACCATCCATGTTTGGCAACTGTAACATACGTCATGATGACACAGCTCTCGTGTTTAGTTCCAGAATTCGACTTTATAAGAGCGCAATATAAACTGGAAGAATGCTTCATCCATTTCTACACATCTAAATCTCATATATACTACCAGCCAGAAAAGATTTGAAATACTAAGGTCCTTTCGTTTTTCAGCAAAAGGAACCGGAAGGAGATACGAAATCCCATTTTAAAAAGACATCAGAAAATGTAAAAAATGTGAAAATGTAAATGTAGTTTTATAGATAGTGATGGTCTGAATTTGATAGGCAAAAGGCCGCGTAAACACGTTTTCACGAAGTTTAATTCGACATGACGAAATCCTAATCCAATCGTAACAATTGCAAGCTACAACTTACCCTGCCCAAACGTATCAATAGATTATAATGTCATTTCTTATGGTTATCTTATTGAGCTTGCCCCATTCTTGTTTTACGTTACCCCAGAGTGACTTTAAAATTTTGTTGCAGAAAATAAATACCACTTAGTTTCATCAAGATACTATTTGAAAAAAATAATTTATATGGTAATGCGAAAAACAATATCAAATCAATTCTTTGCTAATAAAAAAAACTTTAAAATTATTGGCACTGGTACAAAACAAAGTTTGACTGCATTTTCAACCAGAAACAAATTAGGACGGAATAAAACTTATTGAGCAACCGCCTTTTATAGGAAAATCTGGCATTTGCTTTCTTCCTTAAAATGAGTTTAAATTATTCCAGGAACTGAAAAGCTGAGCATTTAAGGTACATATATTGTACATATTGTTATTTGAAAACAACAGCTAATAAGCCTGATAACAGGATATAAGCACTTTCTATGAATTTTAAATTTAATTTAATTGAACAAGTAGTGTTGAAATCTTGAACAATGGACAACTTGAAACTCTGACTGATGAATGGCATGACATACATATTTTATTAGATCACCTCTCAAAGTTGTAAAATTTCTGTAGTGAAAATATTGTACGAACAATTTCATTCGGTCTAAATATTTCATTGTAAAAAAATTGTAGCAATAATGATGTAACGATAATTCAAGTTTCTAAATATCATGACCATGACGGTTTGCAAAATAGTTTTGAAATCTCCAAACATCCATATCTGGCTCCACTAGATGATTGATTCCCTATGATTCCCCATCTCGGCAACT